>JAXGGS010055437.1:0-22770 GCA_035585475.1 Armandia brevis | reverse complement strand
TAGGGTCGTCGACGTAGCCTGGAGACTAAACCGACGACCCTAGGGTCGTCAAAATAGACACTCGGGCTACGTCGACGACCCAGGGTCGTCGGTTTAGACAAAAGTGCTACGTCGACGACCGGGTCGTTGACGCAGCCTGTACCATAAAGATAACGCCCGCCTACCTAATCATAGACGTGTGCTCTTGGGAGGCATCATTGACGGAGGGATAAAAGTGCACGTCAGTGATGTCATGTTCAGAATTACAGCATCCCATCAGATTTCGAGTTCTTTGTGTAGTCATATCCGTGTCTAAAGTAATTGCAATGTGATTCAAGTTATCAAAAATGGTCATTATCAGCTTGGCTCCAAGCTTAAGTAGCCATCCAAGTCAGATTTACCTAGCATGCTATTTAAAATTGCCCTAATTGGCCTTGCCTGTATAATAGACCTGGATATAAATTTCATTATGAGCATGAGTAAATATAAGAGACAACATATATTACCTATGACTAGTGAACTGTGTCTGAGCACTAGCGGCAGGTGTGCTATATCTTCTGTATAATAGGCCGTGTACATCCTGCTTGTATCTATTGGTTCAGCCCTTATAACAATGAAATGAGCCAATTATAACAACATCAAACTTCAAAATGTTACAGGTATTCTGAAACAAGCCATGGCCTAATTTGTACCTACTTCAGTCCGAACTTGCACCAACCAACAGGTAAAGAATAGTACTTTGCAGGGTTACCACAACTGCGGTATGTCGTTTCTCCTCTGCTCGCATGACATGTCTCACAAAAACAGCTTTGAACGCTTGGATCAATGCATTCATCTAAATCGAATAAAATACTTTTGAACGATTTTACATGTGATCAAAGAGAGCTTCGTGAGTTCATGTTCTTACAAACAAGCAATGTGATGATTTTAATTTCACTAGTCATAGTAACTGTGTATCATCTGTAGAAAAAGATCGACGTACTGAAAAGTGCAGAGTTTCCTATAAAGTCGACAGCTATATCCATTTCGTGGAATTCAGGAACAGTTCTCGACACCAACAGCGACTCGAAACCGACAACTGTAAATAAGAAAGTGAAACGACCCTTCTTAATACAATAATCATGGAAATATATTTATCATATTTCGTTCAAATGACACATCTTTTTGAACGTCAATCCACGCAAGACAGGGACATTTTGTCAAAAAAGCTGTTGAAAAAAAAATCCGTTTTGGGGATCCATGATTATATTTTTTCTAAATCCACGTGTCATCTAGTAATGATATAGGCATCACAAATATGACACTCAATTAGTCAGCCTTATCTTCCAGCTGCAGTCACGGTCTCGCTAGTCAAACGCTGGGCGTAGAAACGTAGCTTCTTCTTATGCGTAAAACGTTTTTAAAACTCACTCCAAAACCGAGCAATTGTTGATGCTATGAATTGCGCTGGGAGCTCGGTGGACCACCCGGTGTGTTTTAATTAATCAATGCTTTCATATGCATATCTATATATAATTTCGCTAAGCGAGAAGTTTCGGGCCCGATTTCGGGGGTTCTGGGGGGAATTGGCGGATTCTGAGTCGGCAGAATCAGTTGGTTTGTAATTCTATATCAAGTAGGCACAGTTTAAATGTCGACAAAGTGTCAAAAAGTGACATTTGTCGGGAACTCGAATTCCTGCACTTTTGTGTGTACTCGTCACAAATGTTTGTGTGTTGCGGATGGGGGGGGGGGAGCTCTTAGGGAATGGGTGTGTCAGAGGATAATGTGGCGTGTGCAATGGAGGGGGTAGGGCGCTTAAGGAATGGGCACATCAGAGAATAATCTGGTTTGTGTTATGAAGGGGGGGGGGGGAGAAGAACTCCCAAGGAATGGGTGTGACAAAGTATAAATTGGGATGTGTTGTGGAGGGGTGGGGGCATGGCGCTCAGTAAATGGGTATGTTAGAAGTTAACTTTCTGGGGGGGGGGGGGTAATCAGAGCTTTCATATGTAATGATGTGTCTTGGTGTGAGTTGCAGAGGAGGGGGGGGGGGGGTAGCTAACAGTGAATGGCAGTGTCAGGGGATACCTTAATGTTTGTTGCGGAAGGGGTAGTTTTCAGGGAATGGGTGTGTCAACTGATAACTTGGAGTGTGTTGCGGAAGGGGTAGCTATCAGGGAATGGGTGTATCTGAGAGAAACTTGGTGTGTGTTGCGGAGGGGGTTAGCTATCAGGGAATGGGTGTATCTGTGAGAAACTTGGTGTGTGTTGTGGAGGGGGTTTAGCTATCAGGGAATGGGTGTATCAGAAGATCAGTTGGTGTGTTGTGGAGGGTGGGGGGGGGGGGGGTAGCTCTATGGGAATGGGTGTGTCAGAGGATAATTTGGCGTGTGTGTTCGCAATCTCAAATGTTTGTTAGGGCTGAGGAAAAAGCATTACTGTTGGCTTCATACAAAGAAATCACCTAATAGTTACAAGCAATACCCGCAGCTCGGGTAACAACAGCTAGTGTTTAATAATTATAAGCATCATGTGGCTTCACTGTAGATTAAGGGCGATATCATTACTGATTTTTACCCTAATAGTTTTTCACCGATTCGACTGCGATTTTATATCTGTTCATAAGCTTCAGTAGGCTCACACCAACACATTAACCCCCCCCCCCCCCCCAATACATTGAGATGTCACAATTATAACAATACGTCCCTGTCTTATACAAAATGACCCTGACGGTGAATAGAAAAGTTGTGAGTCCGTCTCGAACCACACTTACCCGAGACATGGTCAAGTCCCTGTGGTACACTGAGCAACGTATCAGGATTGAATATGTTGGCCATCATCTCACTAGGTTGGTTTACCTGTGCGTCAGTCCCTTCGTCGGCTACAAACGACATCAGATCTGTTTCTGGCACTGACAGCATTGGCTGCATGGGCTGAGGAAGGGTTTTCTCCTCTAGGTCTTGGTCAATCTGGGCTGCCGAATAAACCCTGGCGTCGCAAGTGTCGTATGAGCTTTCTTCGAAAGACCGAACAGGTTGGCAAGTGGCATTGTCCTCTAGGTCGATCAGTAGATCTGTCACGGCAACTGGACAGAATGAATCATCACTTTTAATCTGATTATTATCATCCTCATCATCATTATCAGATGAACTGTCGTGATCAACTATTTCTATTGGGGGCTTAAACCGAACTTCCTGGCCAGGTTCCCCTTCCTCTGGTCTTAACCCGTGTTCACAATCCTCATTGCTTGGCTGATTCACATCGATGGTGACGTCATCCACTTCTGCCGGCTGAACCATCTCGGTGGTTCCAAGGGCGACCGTCTCGATGCTATCATCGACGGCAGGTTCTGCATCAATACTGGGCTGATTAGATCTGTCTTCCAAGTTCTCATCCAGGCTACCGTTGCTCCTTTTATCACCGCTGCTGTGAAGGTGTGACTCGTATTGGTCTGCATCAGTATCCCCATCTGCATCCAAACGTTCGTCAAATAATAACAAGCATTCTTGGTGCTGATTCTTTCTGCTCACCATGGCTGGTGTCATATTCTGATTGCAAATAATGTGACAATCAGCATTGTTTTTTAAAAGAATATCTGCATACACGTGGTAACCAGCTGAGCACGCTAACCACAGAGCGGTTTGTCCGTGAGTGTTCCTGATGTTTACGTCGGCGCCAGCATCGCAAAGAGAGCGTAATATTATCTCTCCTTGGGTTGTGTAATCCTTGCATGTCAGCATCATCGCGGTGAAGCCATCTCCGTCAGAAACATCCAAGTCGACTCCATTATAAAGCAACAGTTCAACGATATCTTCAGAGGCCGCGTTATCGCAGGCGTAGTGCAAAACTGTCCAACCTTGATGGCATATCTTTGTAACGCTAGCCCCATACTCCATCAGCAACCGTATACAGGACATCATCAAGTCACCATCCTCGTCAGACTTTTCGACATCCGCCATTTTATTTGAGCCAAGTACATGCATGAGAGGTGTCCTCCCTTTGGTGTCTGTCGTGTTGACATTGGCACCTTTACTTATCAAAAGTTGAAGCATCTCGTGGTTTAACAACTCCCCTGCATGGTGAATAGCTTGATATCCCTCTTCGTCTTTCATGTCGAGGTCTATGTCCGGTGTATTTACGAGAGACTTTATGAGGAACATTTGCCCGTACCTACACGATTCGATCAGTGCTTTTGATTTACGTGTTGTCTCATCAACTGCCAGCACGACGTCAACATGCTCTGCCTGTATCTGGGAATGACCCATTAAGAAATAATTGTCATATCTATGAGACCACCAAATGATTTCTCACCAAAGTCTAATAAAAAGCGTAAACATAAACAACCACCCCTACATAAAATACATGTCTGCCGAAAGCAATATTAGACGTTAGCTTTTGACAACTTTGAGCGTTTTAAAGTGAGGTTACTGATAACATAATAACATAGCACAACATATTTGCTATCGCCACAAACAGTATCTGTTTATAAATAATCTAGCATGATTGTACGAACGGTAAAATACCTGGGTTACATGGCTTCTTTCATTAGTGACCGGTTGGAAGAGTCGAATGATGTCCTGGCAACGAGAGGCATTTGCATATTCAGCAGCGGTCAATCCGGCTTCATCTTTTATGCTCAGATCAGGTGTGTGTGCGATCAGATAATCTACACATGAAATATGACCCGCTTTGCACGCCAACATCAATGCCGTACTTCCGTCTTTTGTTCTGGAGTCGGCAATTTTCTGGCAACCCTTTTCCAGAAGAAACTTCAACATTGAATCATTTCCCTGCTGGGCCGAAAGATGAATGATGGTTTTGCCATTCCTGGCGCAGTGCAGAGGATCGGCACCTTTCGTGATCAACAATTCAGCACAACTCATGGTAGCATCGTCGTCCGATAGTGGAAGTACGTGTTGTCTCTCAATCTTATTATCAACAGGCACATAGTGAGGTCTCCACTTGCTGGGATCTTGCTTGGCTACAGCAACATCAAAAGACACCGTCTGCACGGCGGTTTCCGGTGCTTGCGTCAACATCATCAGCGGTGTATATCCGGAGTTATCCGTCGCATTGATATCTGCTCCTCCGTCAGCCAACGTTCGGACACTTGGTATATGCCGGAAAGCACATGCCATATGTAAAGTGGTATGACCGAGATCATCAGTGAGGTTGACGTCTGCCCCCGCAGCAAGTAACTGCAGAATAGACTCATCACAGTCTTTCTGTGCTGCCAAGTGCAATGCCGTTAGGTGGGTTGTGGTCTCCTGGTTTATGTCGATGTGTGTCAGTCCAGCTATCATTTTGGCGTCTTCAAGAATGGAGGCAACGTGAAGAAGCCCCAGGCCTTGTTCATTCTTCACATTAAAGTCAGCTCCTGCATCTAGGAGAACTTGTGCAGTACTTGAATGGCCATGCGCAACAGCTTTCCACAAGGCAGTTTCTTTTTCAGAGCACGTCACATCAACAGTTACCCCTTGCTGTATAAGTAAGCTAATGATTCCACTAGAACCATATTTAGCAGATGCAAACCATAATCGTGTTAATAGTTTCTTCTCTGTGATTACTTTCGGTTCACTCGCGAGCAACACCTTGACACAATCAGTAGCGTCATGTCGGGCACAGAGACTAAAAGGTGTGGAACCATCATCTGTGGCCGTATTTATGTCAGCACCTGCCGAGACCAGAATTTCAGCTATCTTCTCATGCCGGTAGCAACAAGCAACGTGTAGCGGCTGCAATCCATCGGCCGCTGCCTCTTCAATTGATGCCCCATGTTTGATTAATTCCTGAGCGACCTCCAAATGACCCTCCTGAGATGCGAGATGGAGAGGGGTTAGACTATCATCCGTGAGTGAATCCACAGGTATGTTTTCAGCTAAAAGCAACCGACATATTTCTACACTTCCGTGATAGGCGGCGTGGTGGAGACAATTCCAGCCAATGTCGTCAACTGTGTCTTCTATTTCAACCGAAGCATACTTGAGAAATGTTTTAAATATGTCAACTTCACTGTCTTCAATGGCTTTGATTAACGCCGGGTCCATACTGAAGGTATTATCTGTGTATTTGTAGAAAGTTCGAGGTTATATTTGCCACAGAGAGAACTAAATGGATAACTGTTCAGGTCAGATATCTAGATGGTATGAATATGGTTAGACAGAGTCTACATACCTTGGATACCAAGATCGAGGGTCTTAGCCGTTAATCAAGATCCGCTACAAGAAGTTCGTTTACGGCGAATATAACAAATTATAACCTGCGTTTCTGTATCAATTGATCTCAATTTGACGAAGCGTTCTTGGCCGAATGAGGGATCCGTGTGGCCACAGGTTTATAACAAAACTTAGGACCTTGCTCTGACGTATATCATTATACATATAGCGACATCTTTGGGATTTTTGATGACATCAGATATTAATAGCCAACTCGTACCTTACTAGGTTTAAACCATGTGTGCACATGTCGACATCGGTCGGGACATTGGGCTTTTGCCTTCGATCAATTGATATGAAAACATTGTCTTTTATCTATTGAATAATGCTCGCTCACTATACATTTACAAGATATAATTGATGTCTGTTTCTATGCGTTATTACTGCTAATAAAGCATAAACTAACGTTTTGTAGTCTGTAGTAGTTTCTAATTTCCTGCCAAGCCCCTGACATATTGCACTTAGCAAACTTATTTGTAGGTTGTGCTTGGGTTGGTCGGCTTCATAAAACAGGGCGACTAAATCAATACATCGCGCACTTATATCGTGTTCATACAAAGATATTTATACATGTGAGTCTATCTTCGGGAAACGCATCTAGCATAACATACAAAATACATACAATATGGCGGAAGGACCTGTTAGAACGAACTCGAATGGTCGGTTGAATTTATTTTAACAAATAGTTCACTATGTTATTAATCTTCATTAGAGAAATGTGTTCCAAGATAACTTAAACAACGCGGTAGATGATTGTCAATTATGTCACATTAATTAAAAATCACAATCGGTGTGCATGTCATCTTTAGTTCTATACATGTACTGGGTGTGCAGAAATGTTCTAGTCGAAAAAACGTCCGTTTTGATAAAGTATTCGAGTTTGACCCCCGTTTGCAGTAAACAACATTGCAATGAATGTGTTAATTAGCTTAATGACGGGACGCCTAATTCCTAATTAATTTGTAACACACAATGTATGCACCTACAGCCAACACTGTAGAATCTGGACAAATGTAAATATTATATAACCGTCACAAATATTTGAAGATTATTTGAATTATCTTAATGACGATATGTCTCTCCTATCTTCTTATTATAAAGCAGCTATTCATATTTGATTTTTTTTAGATGGAACTATTCTTCACATACGATGTAAGCAATCTGCACAGGATATGGAGAGACTTCGACACGATTCAACACCTTTTCTCTCGAATATCCTCATCAGATGTGAGGGATGTGATGTCATGAGTTTTGATGGGAAAATGTATCAGAATACGGGATGTTCGTACCATCATGTGGAACCTTTACGTGAGCAGCCTACCTTTGATCCCGACAAGACCATGGGTGTCTACCTGTCTCAATGGTCTGCATTAGAGGATGCACTGATATTTCAGTGTGTAGCCAGAAGGGGAGTTGATGCCATAAAATACAGTGGATTCAAGGTAGATTAAAATTGAACCATTATGACCAGAATTCTATTCTGTGCTTTTAATGTGAATACTTTTATATGATGCAAAGTAATGAAAGTTTCAATGTACAGGTTGTACAAGATAGAAGAAGCAGCGAACGTGTCGAAGTAATGCCATCAAGGAAGACATCCACTGCTATAAAGGTATCGATTACATGTCTTCAATCATAAGTTATCAATACAACTCAGCTTTGACTATACCTTACGATGCTATTTATTCTAGCTTGGTGATGGGCTTGCCCCGTCTCTGATTGGATGCGACTTGGGTCGACATCGACCAACTGTCAGTAAAAGAAAATCGAAGATATCCAGAAGTGTTTCTGAGATGGGTGTCACACATACGCACATCAGGTGAAATTCAATGAAGAGCTTGTTGGTTGTTTTCTATATTAGAAAATATTGACCACAAAATGGAAATGTTTTATAAGCAGTAAGTCAAGGAAATACCATATCATGTTTAGGGCGAAAATGGAGATTTTGGCCAGCTTAATGGACCCACAAGAAGTATTAGATATATTGTACCAAAGAAACTTCATATCCCATGCACGCCTACAACAATGTGAGAATCTGCAGACGGGTCCAGTACTTCTGAGCAAGGCTATTCTGAGAGAACTCTCAAATTGTACCACGTCGCAGTTTGATGCAGTCATTGCTGCTTTAGAAGAGCACGGGCAAAAGACGTTAGCAGATCAATTGAAAGGTAAGTTGAATAATCCATTGTGTCAGCATTAAATTTGAGGGTATATTTAGCTTTTCTGAATGAGATATACGTATTCAAATGTTTATGGACAATATATTCACCACGTGTTGTATCGTAACAGCTAATAACTAATTTATTTACGTCTTTTTGCAGGGGATGTTTCGGTTGAAGAACCCATACACTGGAATATCCTGCGAATCCATCGTAAATATTTAATAGAGAATCTCACCTCCCTGAACCAAATTGCAGATCATTTAGACTCACAAGGTTATCTCGATATCAAAGACAGAAAGGACATTACGAAGAAAGCTGATAATAAAAGTAAAACAAGAGTGTTGTTAGACAAACTAAGAATGAAACCCTATGAATCATTCGAGTCCCTTCTTGAGGTGCTACGAAACACAAGCCAAGAATTTATTGTAGATAAACTTACAGAAGCCAAACAGCAAGCTCTAATGAATAATATTGCTCTTCAATGATAACTGAACATGCGTATGAAAATTAGATAATTTGATTGATGTATTTGAATCCAATAAACAGTATAAAGAATAAAAAGTGCCTTTTTATTGAACTCTTGATTCGTTGCCGAACATATTTAATTGGTTTACTGTTCTCGAAAGGTGTGTACAATATAAAAACTAAATATATATCACCCATGCGCATATACACTATACAGTAATAGAATGCCACATATACAACATTGTTGGCTTAATCTATGGTTGCTTTCTCACAGATGCTGAACGCTCAGATTGACAACAACATTATAATATCTATATATAATTTCGCTAACCGAAAAGTTTTGCGCCCGATTTCGTGGGTTCTGGGGGGAATCGGCGGATTCTGAGTCGGCAGAATCTGTTTATTTGCTGAATTGTACATAGTCGGCACATTTAAAAGTTAAACAAAGTGTCAAAAGGTGGCATTTGTCGAACATTCGGATCTGGGTCACGGAACTGGGTCACACATGCAGAGCAACTGGGTCACACATGTTCGTTTGTGTAGCGGAGAGGACGAGAAGCCGAGAGGCGGAGCAGCCGAGAGGCGGAGAAGCCGAGAGGCGGAGAAGCCGAGAGGCGGAGAAGCCGAGAGGCGGAGAAGCCGAGAGGCGGTATGTTGTGGAGGGGGGATGCTCTCATAGAATGATTTAACTCCTAGCACTATATCCTTTAGTTACTAGCAATAACTGCAGCGCGGGTAACGACAGCTAGTTATAATATAAATTATATCATGTTTATCATGACCGCTTCGTGTTATTATACAAATAAACAAGACCTAGAAGCCGGCCGCCGAGGTAAAATTTAGTATGTATAAAGCTTAGGTCAGAATTACTTGTTAAATATCTGTGTTCAAAGAATTAATGGCACATTCGGTATTGGCCATTCGAAACATTCAAGAAAATCATAAAAAATTATGGGATAACAAACTACAGTAGGTACTTTATACTGTGTGGTTCTATACAACCTGAATTTTTATATAACTTGCGTTTGCTGTATCCTCTGACTTAAAAATAATTTATGGGAATTTGAGAATGATTATAAGCCTTTTCCATGCTATACGCGTAATGTAGCGGGTCTGCTGTATTAAATGTGCGGCATAACGAATAATGATTAAAACGTGAACAAGTCGCCTGACCTGTTATCAGTTAAATCACAATACATACATCATCATGTCAAGTGTCTATTTATCGCGAATCTTATGGGCTCAAAGGGTTAATTGTTTTTAACAATATCATGTGTCTTGGCGGCCGACTCGACAAGGACACAGCCTGGCGATCCCGCTAATCGTTTAGGTGTCACATGCATGGCATATATAAAATGCTGTACTTTGATATGCCTCCCATTACAGTTATCAAACCAGCTCAAACCAGGAAGTCTATCACTGTTACTAAGCGCACAAATATGACCACCCATCCATTTGTAAACCAAATCAGTGTGAGCAAAGTTTCAACACGTGCGAAATGTCGCAGGGATAAATTATTATAGCCTGTCTAAAAAGAATAACACATAAGCCACGTGACCTGTTTGTTGATGTACGGGGATAGACCAAACAACAACTTTTCAGCCGCCTAGAACGTAGTTTAAATTGTTTTAACTTGCTTATGTTATGCTCGCTAATGCAAGTTGAAACGGTATTCTCCGATATAAACGATACAAGCAAGTAATCGGACTAAAATGAAGCTCAAATCAAGCACAATAAAACTCAAAATATCGTTTGGGATACTCTAGTTCTAGTCCCGGAGAGTAGCCATTCGCCCTTATAATACTGTACTATAAGACTGTAATCGCGAGCTTTAGATATCATAATTGCAGTCGTATGAAGGTTTTTGAATGCAGGTATCGCCTCAAGTGAATATATTGGTTCAACCACGCCGAGTACCATTATTTTACGATTAAACAAATTACAAATTATAATGCTTTACAAAGTTTTATTAAATATACTTTTTCTTATATCTATATATAATGGGGTCGGAAATAATTTTCTTAATCCATCAATTAAAGGGAGGCCAGTCGGCTGTAGATGCTCAGTCCTGTAACCCATCATTAAGCCCTTGCTATTTATATATGTATTCTTCCGCGCACAAGTTTGCTCTAAAAGTACTTTGATGTGGAGCAAATATATGCTAACACTCCTTTAAACTGCTTTGACGAACGATGCCGGAATGTAAAACATTTCAGGAACCCGTTCATGCATTATTAGTAGGTTTTCGGCATTTTTTCCAATAATCAGAAGGTGCTCTCCGCGTTTCAAAACTACTTGGTGTCCTTTCTCATTCTTATAGATATAATCCATCAGCATACAACCCTGTTGCGTGTTATCTGATGTATTGGTAGATAAAATGAATTATTTTGGTGCATATAGAGAGCAAATCTTTTACAGGAATGATATTAATTTCAAACACACAAAGATGACGTCATTCTTTAGTTAATAACAACTTATATTCAAAGTTATGATTAAGGCTATTGGCGATTGGCAAGCCATACTAGCTAGTAAAGCTCTTCACATACCCGAATTATCTTGCATTTCGTGCTCCGCCATGGGGTGATCATTTTTCTCTGTGGGACCTTCAGGATATACTTTAACCAGCAGCCCCACCAAAATAACAACCCCACGCTCTTTCGTCGACCATTCAAGCTCAGAGTTGGTGAATAATGGGTCAATGGTCTCTGTGGCTCCAATTGTTTGAGGATGGACGTCATAGGTACCAGGCTTTATCCGAACCTGGAAAGCTACATGAGCAATGTATATCTTTCCTGTTGCGCGGTCAGTCCACCTTAAATAATAATTGCATAGTTACAGTACGTTTATTCATATGGTTAGGGTATTCCATGAATAGATATATACGACAGGGCTGACGACATATTGGTGTAGTTCTGGTAAATCTTACTTGTGCCGTGGTGAGTACACCTCTCGTCCGGAATACCGAATGGAGGGAGACAGGTAAAACCTGACGACATCGTGACCTTTAGGAGGGGGCATTTTATCATTGCTTGGGTCAAAGTGATTCGGCGGAATTCGTAGTACTTCCCCTCTCGGAGTATTATCCCCTGTAACACACGTAGGTATTTACAAATACGTTGGAATTATAGATATATATATCAACAGAAGATATGCTTGTTGAAATTACCTGGAAGGAGAAGATCGCCAGTTTCCAGTATTCTCTGGACGTTACTCACAGTCGTCCCGTGGAACGCCATGTGCCAAGTCCTGAACACATCCTCTGCCTCTGCTTGTGGTTTTGTTCTGGTTTGTAAGAATATTTGGACAAATTATTAGCGTGAATGGGAATGGCCTCTAAAATGAATACGGAATTGCCGTAATGTGGGTTTCTAAATACATTATTCATATCACTGTAAGTGCATTGGATTAATCGAATCATCTAGCACCGAATCGTGTGTATCGAAAATAGACTTTTGAATATGCCCATATCTGCGGTCTTATTTAGGTTGTCTGCCTCTGCTATTACGGGAGAACGACTCAAAGCTCTTCCATATGTGGTAGTTAGTGCTTTTTAAATCTGAGCGGGTATTAAACTACATGTACCTTAATCCAAACTTGTACCAGCCTATCGGGAGAGCATACCGCTTGGGTGGTATTCCTCTCATGTAGAAAGGTTTGTCCCCCTTTTTCGCATGACAATCGCAGCAAAAACACATATTGTATTGTGTATTGAAATAAGCACCTGGCAATATTAGGCACATTGTTACTAATATAAACACATTGATGGGTGAAACATGCTATGCTGATGCTTTATTGTTTAGCTATACTAGCAACGTTTGGTAAAGTATTTGATCTATACACTTACTGTTTAGCTCAAGATTTTCAATAATAGCCAGGGCGATTTCCGGGGAGTGAATACCTTCAATATATGGATGGCTATTTCCTACAGAATAACCACATGATAATATTCAAAACATGGCAACATTTTCAGATCAAAATAAATGTTACTCTAAGATGACTACTGTTTTTGTGTCATAATATGTTTGCGCAGTAACTATTAGTTTTCAATTACATATTCTTGCATTAAAGAACCAAAATGATAATTTGCGAACTACCCGCAAGATCCGTAGGATGGCGGCTTCCACTGGGATCTGATCGAGGCAACTTTGGTTGTTGCGTTTTGGCGTTTGCTCCATGGACCTTGATGCGTGGGGTTTCCTTCTTAGTTGGTTTATTGGAGGCCGCAGGATCGGGTCGCTTAGCAACATCCGCAATAGGCATGATGTCCACTGCCTGCTTAGGAATGGGAAGTTCTTTCACCATATCCACATATGTATCGTCATATTTCGTTTCCATCAATTCTTTCCAGTCTAGCATTTCCTCTTTGTCCTCGGCTGGGCAGGGTTCCACCTCACCTAACAGAATGTTTGCACAACGTTCGTGATTCCGTTCAATCGCGATGTGCAGAGGATCCACTCCATTATTGTTTGTGATACCTGTGTCAGCCCCAGTCTGGATCAACAGCTTTACTATTTCTACCATGCCTCGTTTGCAGGCAAGAAACAGAGGCGTACAGCCGTCTGAATCTCGTTTATTTACATTTGAGCCTGCGATTATCAATACCTTTATACATTCAATGTTGCCGTCTTGATTTATACTAAGAGCAAGTGCAGTTCTTCCTGCATATTTCGTGGTCGTCTTATCCATCTGAACTCGATTTTGTAGAAGATATTTGACACATTCGATTTGTCCGTTGACGCAGGCAGACATTAGAGGTGTGACGCCATCATCTCGTGACAGATTTATATCAGCTCCTGCCAATACCAGGGCTTCTAAACACTTTAGATGCCCTTTCTGACAAGCCATGTAGACTGCTGTGCTGCTTGAGGCTCCTCGCTTGTTCACATCAACTGAATTATTTATTAATAAATTGACACAGCCAATATGATCATTTTCCACAGCATGTATAAGAGGGGACGTGCCATTATTTCGAGGTATGTTGGGATCAGCTCCAGCTTTTAGCAGGAGCTCTGCACTTTGAACCTGCCCACCCTCGCACGCTGCATACAGAGCTGTTCCACCGCGTTCACATCTAAAATCTGGATCGCACTTGAACTTTATAAGTACTTTCATACATTCCAAACTCCCTACATTTGCTGCTAGCATTAAAGCAGTTTGTCCATCTTTGGTCTTTAGGTCATGTTTAGCTCCAGCTCTCAATAATGTCTGCAAACAGTCGTTCTTATTTGAGAGGCTTGCTACGTGAACAGGAGCAATTCCATTGGTATCGGTTAAGTTTACTTTAGCAGCGTATCGTAGGAGAACTAGCACACAACTCTGATGCCCTTGTCTTGCGGCCACAATAAGAGATGTCCAACCAGTATCAGCAGCAAAGTTCACTTCTGCACCAGCGTGAAGCAAGGCGTCTGCGCACAAAGCGTGGCCATTTTGGCAGGCCATGTATAAGGCAGTTGCTCCCCTGTGAATGAGCTCTAGATCACTCTGATACTTGATTAACAGTTGGACACACTCCAAGTAGCCGTCTTCACAGGCGGATATTAAAGGGGTTTGACCATGTCCACGCTTAGCCAGATTTACATCAGCTCCAGATTCTAGCAGCTTTTGGACCGCCTCGGTGTTATTCGAAACACAAGCGAAGTATAAAACAGGACCATGTTTATCTCCAAATTGATTTACGTTTGCTCCACTCATAAGGAACAAGGACAATAAGTCATGAAGCTTCCCCTCATTAGCAATTAAGAGAGGTGTGTGATCCTTGGCTGTGGCAGCATTAACGTCAGCATTGTATCGAAGCAGCAGTTTTGACATGTTTAAACCATTGATTCTGGCACAGGCATTATGGATTGGAGCTAATCCGTCATTGTCGGCCAAGTCCGGGTCACTTCCGGCTTCAAGTAAAATCTGTACACACTGCTCTACGGAATGAAATTCTGTTGATGCCTTCTTGCTCAGTTTGTCAATAGGTGTTTCTTTTTTTGTTATTTGGGGCAAATGACGGCAAACTAAGTTAAGCGGAGACAACCCATCCGGGTCAGGAACATTTACATCGGCATTAGTTCTGATCAGCAACTCGATACATTTCAGGTGACACAAGGCAGATGCATAGTGAATTGCCCGTCTACCCTTTTTGTCGGGAATGTTCACGTCAATATTTCTATCTAAACCTATCAATGATGCTACCATTTCATAATTTCCGGCTTTACACGCATTGTGCAATGGGGTTTTCCCTGACTTGTCGGGCTCATTGACACGTAAGTTTGCCATATCAATACATGCGTTATTTGTTGTTTCAGTGTATGTTTGATGTTGCTCTTTGGCCAGAGTAGATACAGCACCTGCAGGCATCGCAAAACATATATAAATGAGATGGATGTTAAATGATAAATAATTTACTGGTCAGGGACATCTGAATTAATAATAAAATATAGAAGAAATACAGCTCTGCGGTGGACAACATTTAATACTTTGGGCCTGGCAATAATGTACTGAACGGGAAAGTATTACTATTGACCATTTACCATTTGCGTCTCCCTGGAATCCCACTCTTCTTTTTGACAACAGCGTATGTGATAAAATGTCACTCATATTTGATTCCTTGCCCGTCAAAGATGCTGAATGTTGTACATTTGTAGAATGTTGAGTGTCAAAGGGCAGCATTCCAGGCGGGCCCTTTTGAACTTCTTCGAAGAAATCCACCAACGTGTCCGTGAATCCACTGGTATCACTCATGTTGACGACACTCTGCTCTATGCTGTGTAAGTTCATTGACACATGTTCTGAGGGTCGGAGTGATTCAGATATTTCAGCGTTAGCTAGTAACGTGATGCACGTGTCATCATTGTTATCGATAGCGTGGTCTAAAGCGCAGTATCCCTCATTGTCCTCTACCTCCGGGTCGGCGCCATGTTTGAGAAGAGCAGATACGCACGGAGCATGTTTCCACCTGCACGCATGCAATAAGGGAGTAGCCCCGTAATTATCGGTTGTGTTGACTCTAGCACCAGCAGCTATAAGATTGTTTAGACACGCAAGCTTTCCATAGATGCATGATATGCTGACAGCTGTTCGCCCATCTGTATCGCTCAATTCTTTGTTTGCACTCTTTTCTAATAGATAGACTGAAGAGGACACCTTGCCATTCTTGCTTGCAGTCATCAACGGGGTCATTCCGTCCAGTCGCTGTGCATTGAGATTTCCTCCGTGACTTAGAAGAAGCTCCATGCACTTAACATGTCCATTGAGAGCTGCCATGTGCATCGCAGTGTCACCAACAGCTGTAGTCAGATTAACAACATCATTACCTGTTTCACTTAGAAGTGCAACCAGCGAATCAACTTGTCCGCACTCACTTGCAATAATGATTGGGGTCGAGCCTTTCTTGCAAGGGGTGGCAAGTTTAGCACCGTTTTTGAGTAATAGTGTTATAATTGACGGATGACCATTTTGACAAGCAACCCACAGGGGGGTCGCGCCTATACTGTCCTGCGTGTTGATATTGCCTCTGTTGTTGATCAGACTGGTGACTGCTGCGACGTTTCCCTGACTGGACATCACCCATAGAGCAGTTTGTCCAAGTAAGTTTGTGGCTTCGGAGTAGGCACCGTGTTTTATAAGTAGCTCGATGACGTTAGGGTGATTCGCCATCATAAGCGGCGTCATGCCTTTGTTATCCTTTGGATTCAGAGCAGCTCCTCGGTCAATTAATGACTTAACTAAGCTTTCATTCGAGGAAAGAGCGCAAGCATAATGCAGAGGAGTCTGCTTTGTATGGGATGCTTTATCTGTGAGTGCTCCGTTTTGAAGGAGAAGACAAGCGCATTTGATAACCCCATCAAAAGAACATTCTACGACACTTGAGTCAGTCGCCACTATTTTACAATATTTTGCAAAAAGATATTCCAGGTCCCCAGTAAAAGAGTCTATCTCTTTCTGAAATTCGCGGCGGCGGAAAAGATTCCTGCAAATGTGTGCTAAGGGGGTACATCCTTCATTGTCGGCAGCATTGACATCTGCCCCGTGTTTGAGGAGTAGCTGCATGGTTTTATAATCATAACGACTCGAACTGATGTGAATGGCTTGGAGACCATTGTCGTCTGTTGCTGATATGTCGGCTTCCCCTCCAGCGAGCAGTGACTCGACAAACTGAAATCGTCCGAATCTGCAAGCTGTGAGCAGAGGGTTCTCGCCCGACTTGCCAGCTTCCGGTTTGCTCGCCATGTCTGATGGAAATATGTTTTGTTTTTATGTGTGTTGCAACATGTGATTAAGAAAAGATAATATAATACAAAAACGTTATTCAGTACTAGCAGAAATACAAAGATACACACCTTTTTGGAAAATTAACTTGTACCGATGTTTCCTAGGTCAGAAATCTTAGAATCCCTCGTTGTCACGCTGAAATCCGAGCTGTAAAACCCAACCTGAACTTTACGCGACAATCGATATAGGCCCTTCCGAGGCCACAAACGACTTCCGGATTGAGTGATATCTCTCTGAGGCAGGTTTAAACGTGCCGGTTGCGATGTGTACATTTGTCAATAGTAGACTTGGATCAGTAACAAGGACTGAAGACGGTTAATTTCTTTACGTAATTATACAGGACATCCCCATAACATGGTTAACTTAACCTATGTCCCGATTGAATTTTTCATTTTTTAGAGTAGGGACTTTAACTATGTATACGAGACCGTACAGTTACACTGAAATGTGTATGCGTACGTAGGCCCGTAGCATAAAATGACTTTGCAATGCGTTCACATGCAAAAAGATATACCGGAAATTGCCAGACTACACGTTCAGGCGCATGTACGCCTTGGTACTTCTGGTTAGACTATAGGCCTACTTTAGGCCGTGTGTACTTAATGAAAGGTCTCCCAGAAAAGACTAGAAAGCTTGAGCCGGTCTTAATATTGGTATGCGCACTTCGGGTTCATTGTTTCCGAACATTAAATTATTCAGTTAACATATAAAGGGCCTAGGGCCTAATACTCATAAAGTGGGCGTGGCAGGCCAGGAAATATTTTAGGATGTGACGTGTGTCCTCTTATAGTGATGTGTCCATTGTTGTCATACCCATGCAGTTGAAATTGAATTGGTATATATATAAATATATAGGCCTAGATGTTTAGCTCAATCAACGTGAATACGATTCCAGCTCGATTAAACATAAAAGGGTCCTAATAGATTTTCCAGTATGATTGACCACTGAACTTTTCCTCGCTTATGAGGCTATCGCTCACACGGGTATGTCTGCGGGAATAGATGATATAAATAGTGTGCCATGGCCACTTCTTGTCAAAAATGCTTGTGTAGTCCAGTTTACTTCAGGTCAGACATATTGAGTTCTCATCTGAACTCTCTAAGGATGATGTCAAGGTATTATCTTTCACTTCAATATATGATCTACTTAACTGCAATTTTTACTCTCTCCTGGTTTTGTTCCGCCAATTCATGATGGTTCCAAGCAGCATTAACTGTGGATAAATTAGCTCACCTCACTGCCACTGTCAAATAAATGTTAGCCTCTCGGCCAAGTTTACTTTATTTACTATTCACTCTCATATTCTTCACGCCCCACGCAGTGAGACAAAATTTACATATTTATTTATTCAAAGTGATATGTTTTACACTAAAGAGGATACAAAAACAGTATCTGTAATCTACGGTTGTTTCGTCTCTGATTCAGAACGCTAAGGTTGAAAACTACTCATCCAATATTATTTGAAGTAGTTAAAGAAGGGCAATTATGATATTCTGATAAATGAGCTGGTGTAGGCCTGAAACAAAGTATACATTATAATCCGGGAAAGACAGCCCCCATTCCGTCCGCGAACCTCGAGCTATCGGGCGGCTGTTAGAGGATTCGCAGGAATAACAATGTTAAAAGAAAACGCCTCTCACCCCATCAAATAGACGAAAATACTTAATTGAATAAATACCCCCGCCCGCGCAACCCCGGAGTTAGAAAAGAAAAACAAGTCTGTGTCACTTTCAATTGATGTGATAAATAACAAAACGAAAAACATTTTGTTCGTTTTATGGAGCCTTAGTAATCATAATCTCTTCAAGCAATAGCATCTGCATCACATCAAATGTCTCATATTAGATTACTAATGAAGACTGATATTATTTGTTATCTAGAAGTCTTGAATATATTAAAATCCAAGGGCACACCGACCAGGAGGAACAGTATCAAATTGCACATGATGTTCAGATGCCATTGGACACAAACAGGTATGTACACCAAGTGCAATTACAGCTGACCCTCACATTTTGTTTTAACACAGTCATTTGTAATTAAGACGTGTTTCTAACGTTTGACCCAAATCACTCTCTTATTTCTCTATCACGTTGGCCAGAAGCACCTTCGGTTCTTACTTAGCAGTTGTGCAAGCGATAGACACACAAGACTGTGAGTCGGGACAGGCGAGGGGCTGTATACAGGGCGTGTCAGACAGGCGAAAAGAAGGCCGACCTGATGGTTACTAAAGCCGAACCTCAACGGGAAATTACTCTTTCGTCCATCATCAAGATTTAGAACTGTCGGGTGTCTCTAAAAAAGGGCACAATTTTTAGCCATAATTATGTTTAAGATTTCATCAGCGACGTAACAACGTCGACGACGTTGCAAACTTAATATTATGTTACGTGCTCCGTGTAACATAAGAGAAAGAAATTAAGAGTATTAAATTCAGCTGTTCCAAATTATCAAGGGACTAAACTGTGGCTAGTTAGCACTTGAACAATTTGATAAATTTGAATTAAATATTATTTTTTTAAGTCAAACCTTAAACACAGCCAGGGCGAACACGAGCAGTAGGGCAACTTGGACGAACATCACAGTGAACTGCGTTAGAATGTGTCCTATCATAATTTCTACCGCGCTCACACCTGATAACAGAAATTACAGTATAAGAATTAATCGCCAAGGATGATTGGTATTACAACTACAGTAGATGCTCGATATAAAGTGAGCTTTTGTATAGCGCGGGTCTGCTATGTTCCCCAATTTGTAGTTTCTTATATAACGCGGGTAGCCGGGAACAGGCCTTAAAAATCGGAGTTATATTAAGTCACCATGAATTCCAATAGGCGACCTTTGACCCGTGCTATAAAATGAGAACAATTTAAAAACACGAGAGACACGATAGACTCGCGTTATCACGAGCGCTCACTGTACAAGCATTGGACATACTTTAGAATTGTTTATTTTCGAGGAAATATCGAGTTAATTATGAGCGCTCACCAGCAACAAAGCTTCTGTCCATCAAACCTTCCTTTCTCTCCTACACGAACGACATAGCGGTTAGACCGGTGGCCATGAAAAATGTTATGCTGGAAAACACGAACATTGTTAGAGTTCTTGGTATCAACTGACTCAGAGTCACGGCATCACGGTTTCTGGGCGTATGACCAAACTAACCTGAGAATGATTCCAGGAGCCATGAAATTTGTAAAGCTAGGCACCTTTTCACCGTAAATTGGCTCTCCGATCTAATTTAAAGAATTAAGACGATTTGATGAAAAAGTGTTTTCTTAATTGAAAATGTGATAGTAAAACCTGGCTTATTGATATTAGTGGCACACCTCTATTGGAATCGTTGCTTTTTCTGGATTAGGAACATGCATCTCTTTCTCGATGTCTTCTACAAATCGCTGGAATGCGGATAATATTTCTCGTTGAATTGTCAGTTCGATCTGTTGATTGGTCATGGATTAGATTAGATTAGATTAGACCATCTCTATAACGTGGGTGACGGAGTGTAATCCCTGAAACAGCGAGCCGAATTATGATAAGGAGGACATTTGACTCTTGTAATGATAAATTGGGACACGCACCCGACCTGCGTTATGTAAAGAATCGCCTTATAATCATCTGCGTTATAGCGATGAGCAACTGTAATCTTAAGAACAAGAACATGAGAAACCAAGAGAATTTTAATTCAGAGTAAATGGATTCATAGACAATGCTTTCAAATGCCAGTGTACCAATTCCAATTTAAAACGATAATGTAGTATGGAATAAGTTTGAGAATGTCTAGAATAAAATGATATGCAATTCTAATGAAGAGCAACCATTTCTCTGATGCAGGTGTGTGGAGCATCATGCCACCAGGAGAAGTAAACGGTTACTACGTAGCCTGGGAGAAATACGGACGCGTGGAGTGGAAAGATTTGTTCCAGCCGACCATAGATTTTGCGCGGAAAGGGTGGCTAGTGTCTCAGCACATGGACGACGCCATTCAGGACTCCCTACAGAGCGTTCGAGACGATCCTGGTTTGAGGTACAGAATCATGCTCTATTTCATTCAGAGCGCCTTCTAGTTTAAGCCATGTACACCGCTTTAACTTATACGTAGCCATTTATAGTAGCATAAATGACTTACACCGATGACATTTATAATTTACAGTTAAGTTTGCGTAAAAAATATTTAAAACAAGCATCACCTATTGTTGCCCAAATTGGCCCAAATTGTAATCCTAAAAACTCATTTAATGTGGTTTAAAATAGAGAGAAATACGATTGTACATACAATTGTAAATATCTTGTATGTTTTCAGAGAACAGTACCTGAAGAATGATGGAACCCCCTATGTTAAACGTGATATAATGAGGGACCCTAAGATTGCTGACACACTGGAGAAAACGATCCTAACTACGTGGAGAGATTTTACAGCGGAGATCTGGCCGCTGCTATCGTGAATGATATTCAGCTCGCAGGTGACTGTGATAATAATCTGTCACTCCGATCTTAATCAGGGGTCGACTTAGCTCACGTCCAAAAGCTTTCAGTTTATCAACAAAGCAACATGTGGGAACATGTATCTGTCTCATAACCTTTATCCTTCTGTATACCTTCCGCATCCACTTATGTAAATCTGCCAACTCTCCACTAATTATGAAATTATATTATTAAAGAAAGTTCCATATCTGTGTATGTAAGAACACCTGGATATTGTTCAAACCGAAAACGATACATGATTTAATTTATTTTATATAGGAGGGAACATAAGTATAGAAGACCTGAGAAATAACAGCGTCCAGTGGAACGCCCCAGTAGAGGTGCCGTTAAGCGGAGGTTACAGGATGTTCGGTACTTATCCTCCCAGCAGCAGCGTCATGGTCGGATTCATACTCAAAATCATGGACGGTAAATACCTTCGATCTGTACCCAACAAATACAGTAGGCTCTTGGTATAACGCGGGAGGCTACAATGCGGTGTTCGATATAACGCGGGTGTATTATATCTTCTGATTAGATATGTCCGTAGTAAGCTTAAAGAGCGCGACAAAGGTCAACCACAGAAATACATGGCAGTTCGCTATAACGCGGTAAAATTATGAATTATAAACAACTTTTTATTTTCAGGATATCAGATACAGGCGGACGACCTCAAGGACAACACCAAGAGAGCTCTGTTCTTGCACAGACTAGCCGAAGCTTTTAAAATGGCGTTCGCCCGCCGTAGTGTGTTCGTGGGCGATCCCGATTATGTCGATGAAACCCTGCTGAACAAGGTAAAATATTGAGCCAAAACATGTCAAGACGAAAATAAATTACATTAACAGCGCAATATAATAGATGCTCGACAAAACGCGGGTCTGTCGTATCTCCCGATGTTGTTATTAATATCCTATTCTTTATTCAATGTACATGTAATGAAGATGTCCTCTATTAGGCCGTTCTCAGTAAGGCGGTCCTCTATTAGGCGGTATTCGCTATAACGCGGGTCTAGCCTAGTTGTGTTTCTGTTGTTATCTATAACGCGGGTCCAATACATTATACCGCTATAAGGCGTTTTTTTAGGCTTGTCCCCCCCTGA
The DNA here is from genome assembly GCA_035585475.1 of Armandia brevis. Taxonomy (NCBI): domain Eukaryota; kingdom Metazoa; phylum Annelida; class Polychaeta; family Opheliidae; genus Armandia; species Armandia brevis. The sequence goes on along the minus strand of JAXGGS010055437.1, from coordinate 144 downwards.
CCGCCTTATAGAGGGTATATGCTAAATTTCAATTTCAATCTTCCAGTGGCTGAATGATTTAGCAGATGACACCTACGTTGACAGTGTGAGGAACGCGATCAATGACAACTCGGTGCTGGACGACTACAGCCCTGAAGCCACCAC
>JAXGGS010055326.1:0-14750 GCA_035585475.1 Armandia brevis | reverse complement strand
TGGACAAAGTGGTTAGTAATAACCAATCAATTTCTCAATGATTGATCACCATTATTTACCCTGGATCAAGACAATAAAGGTGACATACATGTACATGTACATATTCATGTGCTTGTGCTATATACTACCTGAGAATAACGTGGCGGTATACACTACTACCCCCAAGCCATGTAACTGTTTCAGATCTATAATAAAGTACATTTATGAGGGTTCTGCCAGCTGTCGCACCGTCTCGTTTTTTATTTGGGTTTTTCTAAATATTCAGAGCCTCCTATTTCATTTCTATTGTTTTTGGCGATAGTTTATATGCATTTTCCCATTCAATGCAGTCTGTTACCTGATGTCATAAAATCAATAACTGGTTCGATACCGGTAGTTGAAAAAGGTGGCTGAACATATATATGAAGACGTATGCATGCATTTAGTAACTTCAGCTTTTGAAAATAAAAGCAAGCATCTTTCACCATGTGAATCTGGTTCGCGATTTTGAAAACACATATTCCGTAAGCAGGATCAAAAAGACGATACAGTCAATATATATACCATACCTATACAAGGGTGCAGTACCTTACCGTGAACAGCATTTAGACACATTACACTTGAGATCGATACAGGGACAATCAAATCTGAAAGGGTATAGATTCTGTGAAAGTACGATAGAATAGTCTTAGGTTGTTGATTCATCATGTGCCTAAATATCGTTCTCCTGACTGCGCTCACGGTTCAGATGCTTAGCGTGGTAGAATGTAGGCAGCAACTACCAGCACCGGAACAAACGTCGGTGAGGGATCGGGCACCTAGCAGACAACAGCTACTTCCTGCTGATCAGTTACCTACTGCTAGGGACCAGTTACCGATAAGACCCATGAATGCACCAAGAGAGGAAGATGGGAGCTCCATCCCAGGTTCATTGGAACATCCTACCGGAGAGAGTGGGGTTGGTCAACGAGTACCGGTGCAACGAAATACACAAGCGGATCAAACCAATACAGGTATCGTCCAGCCAACTTTAAGAACGGTGGTAAGACCTAGAGGAGAAAGCGCACCACAACAACCACCTGAGCCCATTCCAGACCAGGTAATATTCTTATTCAATTATCCTGGCCTTAACTCATCATTTCACAAAATTATGAAACGAATTATTCAGTTTGAAACAAATCACTTCCACAGGTAACGGGAGAAACCATCCGAGAGATTGAAAACACTCACAGTATTGGCGGCGCACAAGCTCAGCTCAACATTCAGACCAAAGAGAATACGGTAAGGGTTATGGAAGTCCATTTTAAAGCAGCGTGCACAAATATACAAAAAACAATGCATACTAGATACAATCTACAAAAATACAAACTCTAAGAAATAATTTCAACGGTAGACTAGTGACACATTGTCAATACATTCTAAACAGCTCCAATCAATCAGTTGACTTTTAACAAGTAAATGTTCTTCGAAAGAACTACAAGTTACAAATTGTAGTTTTGATAAGCTGAAAATATGCTTGTAATGTATGTATATAAAGTAACGTTTTCTGCTGAAAAGCAATTAATCTAATAAGCCCAGCTTTCCTGTCGCTGTTATCCAGTTACGTGCTGACCCTCTGGTACAATGTGCCAACCTAGAGGCCATACTGAACCAGCAGACCTTACAGCTGACAAATCTACAAGCACAAATCACAGCACTTGGAAATTCTCTTACCCAAGTCTCAGATTCTTGTGAGTTATATATCATTACGTGATATCTAACATTAATTATGATAATGGTCTATATAACCATGCAGAATTCTAATCTTATGCCTGATTAAAAAGGATCAAGTGCGCATTGCGATATTGAAATATACTCGTGATGAATCAAGTCAATAGTTTTGAATTATATATTTATAGCCGCTGTTTTGACATGTGAAAAAGGATCGAGTCGTAAGCTAGTTTCTTATTATACACAATTATGAATAGATTAATGAATCTGCTAAATAGTGCATACGGCCAAAAGGTACATATGACATATTAAATGAGGGCCTTGTGATGCAAGAGATGTAACTATCTTTTATGATCGGCATTTATCAACAGGATTGGTAGATTTACATATTTCTGTAAAAATATATCATCAACTGATACATCATAAGGATGTACTTTGCTATGTACATGTATATGTGATGCCATGCAAAGCGCGATTGGTGATAGTATGTATACACACTGTACGGTATATTGGGTACTGTATTGCAGAGTTGATATCTGGCAACGATTACAGAGTTGCTGGCACAGCGTTCACTTCAAGCTCTTTTATCAATGTCACTGGGCTGGAAAGGATAGCAAATCATTCCCGGATGGAATTAAGAGCAGGCGGATTTTTCTGGCAGCCGTTACATAGCAACAGTGGAGAGTGGATTCAGGTAAGGTTCTTCCAGTACATGTTCTCTATTATTGGTTGGGAATAGATTCAGGTAAGGTTCTTCCAGTACATGTTCTCTAGTATTGGTTGGGAATAGATTCAGGTAAGGTCCTTCTAGTTGTTGTTCCCTAATAATGGCTCGGAGTGGATCCTGGTGAGGTTTTTCTTGGCAACGGTTCTCCAGTAATGACAAGTGAGGTTTCCGTTATGACCGCTCCCCCGTGGAGTACATCCAAGTGACATACATGTATGCCTCCTAGACTAACAGGATTAGTTCCTTCGCAACACATATCATACTCAATCAACTGAACCTGTAATTTAGAACCATACATAATCGAATCAAATATTCATTAATCGATCTTGATTACCAACTCTATAACTTGATTGTTTTATTCACCATGCAAATGGTCAATCGTATAAGTTCTTGATCTCAAGTACACGTTGTATAATACGTTATTTAAGGTGACATTCAATCAGGTGTATGCAGTGAAGTTTATTGAGACAGGGGGTCCTCATGGCCAGCCAATGGGAGCAAGTGGCTTTGTGTACCAATATACACTGGCCAGCAGAAGTACCCTGGAGGCACCATTAGTGTCATACAAAGATGCACAGCATATAACTAAAGTAAGCACGTCGACATTGACATTTTGGAGGACATTTTCTGTTCTGTAAAGGATCTTATTGTTTGAAGTTGGCATTACAGTAAATTAGAAACCTGGAGACATCGCTGATAAATTGCAGTTTGTAGTAAAACAATTTTACATGAGTACATGATATATGATTCGATCAGGTTAATGTTTCTGTTGCAAACACTTGCATCAGAAACTGGTAAAGAAATATGGTGCGCGAACAAACAAACGATGTATTGATTATATTACATCAACCATCTTTTGGAATAAGTTTACGTACCCGCTGAACAGCTAGTACAGTCTTCTTCGGCTACTATATCGTATACATGTGTTTCAGGAGTTCTTAGCCCCTAGTCCGGACGTATTGAGGCAGCAGTTGGTGCCACCAATCATCGGTCGTGTTTTGAGACTTGTTATATTACAGTGTGCACGGACCGCATGCAGGCTCAACTGGGAAGTATATGGCTGTCCATATGTGTAAAAATGTAATTATTGGTACCTTAATTAGATAAGGTTGGTAAATATCTATCCAATAGATGTGTTTGATATGTGTACGTAGCCATATTTTTTTATTTTAATTGGAACACGACTATAACTTAAGAATAGTTCATTGATCCGATTAACTGCTTTGGTTTTGTTTATAATTATAAACACATTGAACTATTTTCAATTTGTTGTGACAATTAACGGCTGTTTGCTATGCATTAGTATTTCGCATGCAATTATTTTATATATCGGACCATTATTGTAAATATATTCAAAGAGAAACTATGATATTATATTTAAATACATGTATATTTGTATATTAATTACAGTGATCCATTTTAACCAAAATGGAGACTATCCTGTGTAGATACATTGAAGGGGCTCCACAGCTCCATGCCCATTGGCACTTTGGTGCAAATTTCTAGTGTTTGATGAATAAAATAAAATCAGATCATTTAAGAGACTTGAATGGTTATTGAAATAACAAATACCTTCGTTTATCTTTTGGGATTTATTTGCAATATGATTCTACTAAATTTACGATCAAATACATCATGTGCAGTTATTATTACATGTCATAGCTCTTATTTTGGAATTCCTTCTTGTGATTGAAAATATTGTATACACACACCTCACAACAATAACCAAACTTGCCATTTAACAGTCATACACATGTATCTGTGAATCTATTTATTTAGAAATAAATCATATTAGAAAACCCTCATTTCATTTAATTTACCAATAAGACTTAATGCAGTTCTCCCATACCTTATTCATAATGATTTCTACCAGCCGTCAACAAATATCGGTCACAAATCTCTCCTCCATTCATGATATATTCAAAAAGTACAGTATATAGTATACACTGTTCCGTTGTAAGTTACCGCAGGTTATAATCTCACACATTCGCAATTTACAATCGTTAAAAAACTGTCATCCATCCTGTAGAGGGAAGTTCCACGTGCGTTTGGTAAATGTGCTCGGCATCGACCGTCGGTGATATCATGTTCATATCACCATACACTATATAACTTATCTACGACTATCATACCTCTGTATGTGGAACGAGGCCCAAGTTGCACTTGTATATAAATCCTTATACTGTTAAAAAATAATACTAAATGCGAAATGTTAACATATTACAAATTGATGAGAATCGATCGTTGAGATTAATTAATGTTATGTAGTTACAGGGCAACCATAAAGCTCCCAATTAAGTCGACACGCCCCCAGCGTACATCTCAGAATAGTCAATTTAATCTTCGTGCCAACTAATGCCGGGTTTAATTGCACGTTATTAGAATCAATGCTATTCACTACCATCTGAAATGATCAAATATTCAGAATCTTGACAAGCTTGACAAAATTAATTCAATGAAATACTTAAACAGTGGCTTACACAACTTGTTATACCATCCTGATAAAAGAGCACAGACTTACTATTAATTGTTGATCCGCGGGAATGTAGTTGACGAGAGGGCTGGTGTTTGATGTTGCATAAAACAAATAGTACTTGGTGACAAAATAACGAGTCTGCCCTATGGTATACACCGGTGGAGATGCTGTAGTTATAGAATATATGACATAAGCTCGAGGGAGAGTCACCTGAAACAACAGAAAAACCTGCCTCAATGATCTACAAACCAATATATTTCGAAACTATTAACCATTATCTCATGATCAATGATATAAGTGGTGTATATATCAGAAATTCAGAGACCGAGGTGGACATCGTTGCGGGCAAATGTATATGTCTAAATATAATAAATGAGCCTTACTTGTATCCATGGTTGTGGGAACATTGGATCAGTAGTTACTACCAAAGGACCTAGATCAGGCTGCCAAAATGATTCCGGATTTTTAGCAGGATATCTGGATTTTTCAGGCCCATAATTCATGCTGACGAGGCTGACATTTACATAGGACGATGCTAAGAATACAGAGTCGCTCTGATTGACCAGAATAGCTGTAAAGATAACACATTGTGACGTTGTTAAAATGTCTCCCACCTGTGGAATTTCATGAATTTGGCTTGTATCTAATATCTTCCTACGTTTCAACTCATTATTAACGCAAGCCGGGGAGGGAGCCGCAGCTGGTGGTTGTACGACTGGTGGTTGTGCGGCCGGTGGTTGTACGACTGGTGGTTGTACGACTGGTGGTTGTGCAGCTGGTGGTTGTATGACTGGTGGTTGTGCGACCGGTGGTTGTATGAGTGGTGGTTGTGCGACCGGTGGTTGTGCGGGAGCCGGTGTTGGTGCTGCAGCTGGTGGTTGTGCAGCTGGTGGTTGTGCGGGAGCCGGTGTTGGTGCTGGAGCTGGTGGTTGTGCGGCTGGTGGTTGTACAGCTGGTGGTTGTGCGGCCGGTGGTTGTGCAGCTGGTGGTTGTGCGGCTGTTCAAAAGAATATAATTGAACCATTATTTCATGATAAAGATTGGTTACCTGATAGTTGACAGGGGTTTGTATTTGTAGGCATTCAAACCTGAAGCATTCGTCGCCACGATTCCATCTGTGAGGGCCTTCAACTGAGCCACTATTGCATCAATATCACTTGCAATTTTACTGATCAGATTCCCTGCTGCAGCTGCTGTAGGCATCATGTCTAGGCATAACTTCTCCATTGCAGCAATTGAATCGTTAACTTGAGTCCCGGTAGAGTTTATTACATTTTCATTGTTAGGTGCCTCGGACTGCTCCGGGTTACGGGGGCCTGCCATTGGCTCTTTTCTGCCATCACCTGTACCATTATTCGCAGAATATCCAGGTTTTGATGGTTCTTGGACGGTTTCCGGAACACTCTGAGAACACAACAGCTAGATATTAAACTAATAGAATGTGAATATAAGTTGCTACGAGTGTTTGATAACATAGCCGGATACTTTTGAGCTCATGCTCTCTATTTTAAGCGTATCACCTGCCGCATTGATTAAAAATAATGTCAACATGTCCGGTTAGGATTGACATTCTAGTTACATCTATTATATCAAACATGTCTTCATATCAATACCTTTTCTTCTATGGTTTTGTTCTGGTCAACAACATCGTTAATATTTCGTACGGGGAAATTATTCTTCAGATAGTCGGTGAATTCTAATCGTTTACGTTGTTGTTCGTCCCTTAGGCTTTGGGGGATTATTTTTGGCTTGGGCGTGTTACGTCTGGGTGGTATGTAGCGGTCCCGCGCGGAAGCCTTGATGGCAACCTCTGATTCATGGTTAGCACCATCAACGATTCCGTTTACTGGTGCTTGTTCGGCAAAAGTAGAGTTTCTGTCATTGGTAGTATCAGTTACATCAGAGTCAAGAGGTAGCAGCCCAACTTCCTTGTAACTGTCGTCAGCTAGATTAACCCCTGAGTATTCTGTATTAACCGGCTCTGGGACGGGTTCGGGGTAATTCTGAATGGGCAACATGTTACCTAGATAATCAACTGAATTAAATATTCTAAAATCAGCTGATAGAATGAAGACCCAAACCCAACTTTTACCGGTGAAACCTTCAATTGCAATCAACTACATTGCACATATTAGTCTATGTATATGCCAATTATCCAGCTTAAAATTGGCAACAACATGCATCGGTTTAAGCGAGTACTACAATAAACGTGTGCAACTTACTGGTCCTTGTTCTTCATTGCTCTTGTGTTGGTTATCGGGTGCACCCGAAAAAACAGGAACGTTTTCCCTCAACCATGCTGTATGGTTTGCTTCCTTTCGCAACTGCTGTAACCTTAAGCTGGGCTTGACTAATTTGGGTTTGGGAGTGGAGCCCAAAGCGGGGGGAACGTATCCCGGTCTGTACCTATTCCTATAGGCAGCTGCAGCGACCATTAGCATCATCATGTGCACACATATTAGATACCTCATCTAAAAATAGTAGGAATAATTATATTGCACATCTGTGTGTTCGGCTAAGATACAGAATTTATTCTAGACAATATCCATAAAAAAAATGCTGATACGTGCATTATGAAAAACCTGAACGTCGTTAATGCAGTTCATATACCATGGCTAGTGGTACCTTTGTTAGGAATGAATGATTGAAAGGCACAATTTGCCCGAGGCCCTTTGAACGATTTAAAATGATTCACACAAACGGATGTCAGATTTCCCATAACCAAAGATGCATGTCATCCCATGCCATATAAAATGAAATTGCAGATACTGAAATATGATCGCGGTGAAGACAGCTACTTGTTCTAGCATTACGCATAACTAAATGTCCCCGTATATTTAATTTTAATTAATAGAGTTTGATAGATTTGAATCTCACTCCTAAATCCCTTACAAATATAAACGTGTGAAAATACATACCCTGACTGTTGTTTTCCTGCTTTGTACAGATTACAATTATTAAGCCTTGTTTCTGGTCCGTATAGCGAACATCTGTTGCACACACACGCAGGTCGTGCCAAAAGTTTATATATCTATTCTATGTATTTTTATGAGAATTTGCGCAGGTAGGAATAAAATATTTAAAAAATGCGCTTCTACACTTGATTAATGATCGGATACTAGAAAAAATCACAGATAAAAATGACATGAAATTTAGCGTGCAGGGTATAAGCTCATCCAAATAACAAGTGCAGCTGGCGATGGTTCCAGAGATTATTTATGCATTCAAGCACGTGCTTCTGTTCGGTTTGTCAATTTATGTAATCATACGCAGATCGCTCATATGGACAAAAAATTGCTGTAATCATCATTATAATCTATCATTATCGATTTCATTCATTCTACTTTTTGGACGTTATGTAGCCATTTCATTAATATCTACGAAAATATGTTTATAACATGAATATACTACATGATTACGCAAACTGAGCCGACGTGTCTGGGTATATGTATATCATATATATATATATATACGCATTTATACCAAACTACTTGTTGCATGCCGGCAACCTTGGTTTGGTACGAAAATATACTGCTAAGCTGCTCGCCAACATTAAAACTAGTTAATAGTTATCATTAAAGTTTTCGCAGAAAACCTAATGGTACTTGCTTTCTGGAGAACGCTAGTGTTATGTTATAATAAGCATTTTATACAACTCGTAATTAAAATCGTTTCGCATAATGGTGTTTTACCGCGGTACAGGGTTATCACACCTCAGTTTTATCAACTTAAGCAAACACCAATTAACCAGACGTCTGACGCATATTTATAACACCTTAACACGTTGTTTTTCACGAAAGTCAGTGATAAACATAGAATAACGAATACATGCATAATGAGTACTTGGGAACCGATAAACATTGCGTAATCGCTATAGATATAAAACCTATTAATGTGAGGCGTTGAACTAGTTCGCGTAAACTGACGGCATCGAATACATGGATAAAAGCTATATTTTGTGGGATACGCAAAATATACTCACGGATTATAAGAAAACTGCTTCATCGACATGACAGGAGTTCTACTGAAGGCTGTATCTGCTGGGCGTCCCAGACAGGTGTGTAATTTATCTCCGAGTATGTAACCCGAGCAATTGTAATTATATTACAGTAACATTGCCAAATATATTTTTCCGAACAGTCAGGGCTTGTTCGTGTTGAACCCTGGACTCCCGCTTACGTTTCACTGTCATTCCTCTCCCGAATCTATAGACTGGCCCCTCTGGTATTTCCACCTTCTAACCCCGGATGCTAGCTAACAATTCATGGTCTTTCCTCGGCCCATTCTATGAATTCCCGCTCACTATTTCTCGGTGAATGAGTCAGTTTACCCCTCCCCGGACCTCGTCACCCCTTCCCATGCTGATTGAAGTTGCTTCCAGGGTAAAAATGGGACAAGCCAAGAATTAATCCCAGGTAATATTTGACTAGCCGATAGTTACACCTCCTAGTTATTTTTACCCTACCCATTTGTGGATGCAAAAACGATCTCTCACTTCCCCGATTAGCCGTTGCTCACAACAACTACGCGTGGACGTGAGTTTGATTAAAAGAAACTCATTTATCATCTCAGGTTCGTCTACTGTTGGATTCTGGTATCTCCCTGGAAACGCGCGATGAATGTGGTCAAACAGCTCTCATCCGGGCAGTGTTTATAGAGCACCAGAGAAACAGAGAAAAAATATTGCGGATGTTGCTGAAGTACGGAGCTATGGTGAGCAATTGAAACTTACAAATACTGCAATTTTGTTAATGTTTTTTTAGATTTTAACTCTGCTATACATTTATTATCATTATAAAAACAATGTAAACATTTACAGTAACTTCTCTCCACGGTTTCATACTGCATGATGTTGTATATAATCTACACACTACTTCGTTTCGATTCTACATAGGTGAGCAAGGTCGACCTTGTCGGGCGCAACTCCCTCTCTTGGTCATGTTTGTATGGGCAAGCGAAGGAAGTACGACTGCTACTAGACGCTGCCGACGTCGACCTTGACATAAACCAAACTGATATCCAAGGTCAAACTTCTCTTTACCACGCCGCTACTTCCGGTTCCGCGGCAGCCGTTAAGCTGATCGTCGATGAACTTGTGAAGTACGGACTAAGTGTAGATGTGGCCAACGCCTTCGGCGTTACTCCTTTGATGCAAGTATGTTGGATTCAAAATATTTCCTTTAGCAAATAATAAGTAATAAGCACATTAACTATTTTTTTCAAAGTAATTGGTTAAGAATTAATCGCCGATGATCAATATTTTCAAGAGCTACGAGTTTAATTTCGCTTTAGGAAGATAGTGGACTGCATATTCATATAAAGCTGAGGACATGCACGATCATCTGATCATACAACTTGAGATTCTTAGCTTCACATTTGCGCTTTAATCTGAATAAAATTAATATATGTATTGTTATTCATTCCAAAACTACGTATGCGTTTCCAGGCTTTAAAATTAGGACACGATGTGTGCGCGAGTATTTTGGTGAAACAGGGCGGAGCTACAGTCGGCCTGCCTCCTGGCGGTGTAGATGACGTCAACTCAGTAGATGATTGGTTAGACAGACATGTCAATCATGCACAAGGCGCCCCAGATATGATATCGCAGCCATGTGACAGGAAGACTTTACTGCATGCCCCAGGGAGACAATACAAAGATGAATGTAGTAAAACACAGTTACCGCCAATTCTCAGTCCACGAATCTCAAAGAAAATTAGGCATGCATTCTCAATTTGATTATTAAGACTATGTGACTATGTACCGTTTATGAATATATTGATATACAAGAGATGTATTTAACACATTACTATTACCCCGTCGCATTGCATGCGTGATAAATACTTATTTAATGATTTATGTTTCAGGTACCAAGAAACTCGAGCTAGTATCGCCCTCTCCCAGGCTCCCCCCTCCCATGAGACCGACTCCACCTACGGCAGTGAAAGCGCAGCACATAACTCGGCTAACTCACACGCCATGGACGAGCTTCCACAAGGGGGCATCCGAGGCAGACCGGGAACCCCAGTCTCCATCAGAAGTTTGTCTATGACCTCGTCGACCGAAGCCAACGCCGACTCTAGCGATGACGAGGTGGATGATTTCTCCACTCCTGTGAAGGAGAAACGATTCCAACCGGGCACGGATCTGCACATGTTATATAGGTGGCTATGTGTTCCAATGTGCTCAAATTGGGGCCGAAATGATAACACCTATAATGCTTGTTTAAGGGGTTTGAATAATGTGACAAATCCCCAAAATACTGATATCTAAACTGCTTTTAAATTACAGAATATTTGAAGAGCAAAACACCGTATCATACCGACCAGGCGCTGCAAAGCATAAAATTTCATCTGATTCTTGCCTTGAATCTTCCGACCTATCATCGGACGCAGGAGAATATCATTCGAAAGGTACAACCTTAACCTTGAAACGATATTTAGAACACTATTACGTACTCGATCTCTTAGATAATCAATCCAATTTTCGGTTCAGGAACTCCCCGTAAGGCATCCGTCTACAACAGGAAGCTGATGATGATGCGTAAATCTGTGCCGAGAGTGATACTCCCGGTCAAGCTTCCTGTTCCGCTTGATGGTGGAGGTAGCAGCAGCGAATCGGATACGGAAAAACTCTTCCAGATGGCTAAGAAAACTCTGCTTCCCAAAATTTCGCAAAGGAAAGCACATTTAAAACCCCAACCAACAGATTACTCGTGCGTTTGATGTGATACACTACTAGTGGCGGATAGCCAGTCCCTTGATTTTGAATCTGCATGCCAGTAGTTGAAATGTGCGTCTACGAAATGTGTATATAACGTGCAGTTAAATGGTTTCACTATTATTTCCATAGAGATGGCATGACAACCATAAAAGTAGCTGCCATATTTTTGTTAGGCTTCAATGATTTGGCTAATGTTCGGTTTCCGCGCATTTTTATAAGTGCATTGTACTTTGATCATGTGGATCCTTGCCAGTGGGACTGGAAATGAACTGGATTCCTGATATTCATATTTCAAATACTGTTAAAGGCATTTTTTAAGGAAACGTACCGCTTTATCTCCTGTTTTGATCTGATTGAAATTCTAATAAAATATTGGATAGAATGTGAATGGCAGTTCTAGTGATTTATTCTATCTACACGCTAAATGATTTGCTACTATCTAAATGACATTGGTCGTTCACCATATTTAGTTCCCAGTCAAGCAGGTTGGAGGTTATATTAGAAAGCCAAACTGTATGATGCTTTGCAACTCAGCAATGTACCTTATTCTATTTTCAATGTATTAGCTGTTTGTCATATTTACATGTATATAGATGGGTTGGATCTTAGATATATTTATAGATGCTACTCTCTTGCATATTGAAATCGTCGTCTTTTTTATAGTTCCATTTAAAATTAAATACGTTAAACAAGTGGGACACTTGCATTCAAACGATGATATGTACCGTTAAAGTTGTACATGGAATTAAAAGTCTAAGTTGTCTAGCGATGAAGTAATTAGTGAATCATAAATTACTAAAGATAATTTCACTAATATCATATTAGTAAATTCAGTTTCACTTAAGGTTCAGATTTTTGTATTTGCTTTTCAATTGTACCCAAATCCATCCTAAATAGAAAGCGTTTTTTCATATTCTAAACGTTTTGCTGATTATCTGAAGGCCACCAACAGTCGTCGCTAGACTCCTGTGGTGCCATTGATCGGTGATGTGATGTTTTCGATCATTGATCTGATCTCTGGTGTTTAACCGCGCCCATGCTGGGACCCCGCACTGCGGCATCGCTAACAGATACACCACCAGAACACTCAAGCGTTTTCTCGATTTGGTTTAGAACAATTTAATCCAGCAATTATACTGACAAGTGCATCGTTTTACCTGCTGCCCATGTCCATCAATGATAGCTGACTTGCTCACAACAGAGAGAGAGTGAGGTATGATTATAAATGAGAGCCGTACAGTAACTCTATAGGTTGTCAAATCTAGTGGCACGGAGCAAGCATTTTGTGGTGTACTTGAGTTTTAGATCGCTGCACAGGCTTGAAGGTCTCTCATGCAAATCTATAGTCATCTATAATTAATACGTCTCTGACTTCACAGCAACCGTTACGTACGACAAAACAAGCGGAGATAGATTTAAACGTTTCTCAGTTAGAGTGAGACTAAGCCAGCTAAACACCGGTATCGCAGTGGAATAAGTACAAGGGCGGACGGTTCCTTCACGATTTCGTTTACCCACGGAAACAAAATGTATTGACGTAAGTGACGATGTACCTTATATGTTATATTAATGATTTATGAGCTCGTGATACGGATTTTTAAATTAAAGGATTGATTTAAATTCAGGCTTAAATCCAAACTGAACACTTAATTCTCGACACGTGTAATTCCTATATTCATATTGGCCTGGTTGCTTGCTTAACTAGATACATTGTACTGAATCTCCTAGTCCCAGGCAAGAATTGCCAGTTTTTAAAATCCTGGCTCTACCTGAGTCTGACCTTAGCATGACCAGAGATTAGCCATGATTTCATTCATGTGGTCAAATGTTTCATTAAACCATGGGGTCAAGTGCAATCGATTTATATGGGCTTATAGGATTCATCACTTAAACCACACGTCTCTGAATCGAATATAAGCTAATATAAAGCTTTCATGATCAGCTGTTTATTTACGACACATGTTCAATAAATGTTAAGCAGAAATACACTAGTTCTGCGAACTATATCAAGCTGAAACTCTCTTGCTGGGGAGCGTGAGTATTAAATTATGGATAGTATATATCAGACTTATTTACGAGCAATTTTACTAAAATTATTTCACTAGCTCTCTGTTGCTGTGGTAACCCCTACCGTGCGCATGGGCCACTTCATATTGATTTCATTTCGACAGTGCTACTATATTGCTGTGTATTGTATTTGTCTACAGCCAAGGCTCCGTGATTTTACGACCACATAGCCTGCTTGACAGGGAGCATAAAACTGTGTCTGTCAATATTTTAAATCAGCGAACAAAGCATTCGAACCCTCCGATAAAGATAAAATCTAGTAAACAAGACCAACATATTATCGTAACATTGGCTTGACGATATTAATACCCGAATACATCTTATTTAATACCGAACTTTACTTTAAACAAGGACTTAGCCATGTATTTATCGACCGATCGATATGGCCAGTAGGTGGTTCCTTAATGTGTTTATATATCGCCAATCAAATCATATGTCACCTTATTTTGGAGATATTTATAATTGAAGATCTAGTCAATCTTACAAACCAATGCCTTATGCATTAGTAAAATGTGCGTTATGCGTGATTAAATTCTAATACGCCGTGTCTAATCTCAGTATTCAACTAGTGTTCATAAGCTTTACTGGAACCACGGATAAAACATAATTAAGCCTGTATGTATCACCAATGTGCAGTCCCAAGGCATACATCAATATTTCCCGTGAGGTCACATTAGATTTCGTTTCACAGTATTGCGTTTTGACGTCATTTTAGAATAGCCGATGTATCATCAATAGGAGACACTCATATAAGCGACGCCATGCCACGGAAGCCACGACGATCCAAGTCCACCACCATTATGTCCTCTACCATGTCGGCCGAGGAACGCGAGTGGAAGATGCACAGGGACAGGATGGCCAATGTTAAGCCAATGGTCGACTGCTACGCTCCCCGCGAGGCTCAACAACCACCAGCGGCAAAACTTGGTCGCATGAAAATAGAACAGGACTACAATGCCAAAATACAGAGAGAAAACTACGTGATCTTTAAGGTATGGAAAACATGTTGATAGCCTTCAGATATCGTTTTACATGTACACTTGTTGAAGATGAAACTTTATGACTGGGAG
>JAXGGS010055215.1:0-22781 GCA_035585475.1 Armandia brevis | reverse complement strand
GGAGTGGCGCCATCTGTCAGCAGCTCCGCAGGTTTCTCATCCGGGCCGCTAGATGAGAGAGTAACTGGTTTCCCGAGGGCTACGTTGCTTCCTTATTAAAAGAAGATGACTGGTAGAAGATGGTTCGTTTTAATGAGTTATAATGCACATCTACCATTTCCCCCATTATGTTTTATCTATTGTCATATGTAACCCCGGTCAAAGGTGAATGTTAGGAATACATGTACATGGTGATCGATGCAACGCGGAATTTGATGCTTGACCCCCATATCCGAGCTATATCAATAATCTACTGTTTAACAATCAGTTTGGGTCTTATATTCTACACAATAATGTCTAGCTTAGAAGTAGATTTCCCGATTGATGATTGGCCTACATTTATTATAATACAGGACAGAAATCATCGATCAATTTTGCAAATAAGCATGGACATAAACATGGGTATCGAATATAATTGAAGCTAGTACCTCTTGGAAATGAAAACGCTTCCAGTTCGCACGCCTGCATGATAGCATCTCCAGCTGAGAGGCGGTTTATAATAACATACCGCCCGGTCAGAGGCTGCTCGCAGTCATACTCATTGTACGTGACAAGGCTTGAGAAATCATTCCCCGCGGTTGCGCAGAGAGCGTTTCCGGTGACATTCTCCTGGTCACCCACCCTGATTTCGGTGTAATCGAGTCTGCCTGAATCTGAAGCGATATGCCATTATACTAAGTGAAATATTCTTAGTTAACACAATTGATGAATAAACACAACTCGCATATTGCAGGAGGCAATAAATGATTTTCATAAATCAACATAATGAGACCAGGACTTCCCTGTCCATGAAAACCTTTCCTAAAATACTTAACAAGTTAACCTACATGTTTTATTTGTAATTAGCATGTTTTCTACATAACAGTGATACAGCTTCAGTAGGGGACGGCAGGCATTTTGAACTTAGAGTTGTGAATAAATACTTGTTTCATTTGTATCAATCACTCTGCTTTTAGTAGTTGTAATCATGTATGCAACCACCTGAGTATATACATATCCCTGAGAATATAGAATCATATGCCTTTATTATGAACAAATATTTGAACAATAAACTTGACGTTGTCCCCTCTTTCCTTAAGGTTCAGAACGTCAGAATAGAACGTACAGAGTGGACCACATACATCTGATGTTGTAGCAGATTGACCCTGATTCCCCTGACCTCATTGATATTTTCAGTATACGTTGTGTCAGTAGACGATCAATTGCAATATAACACGGTTTGATGTAAAGCAAGCTTTTAGGATTTCCCATGTCTATTATGTCGAGCGAAGCGGGTTACCTATTGTGATCTTTAACAGGATTCGAGGGACGCCCACGGAACAACATGGTGATTGAATGCAGGTGTTTTCTTTAGGCTAGTGCACTGCTACATTACAATACACACTCGGGTAACAGCGATCGGCTACTTATGGAAATACACGCAGTTTGACATGAATGAGGTAAATGTCTACTTGCTCGTTTTATACGCCACCATCGCCACCCAATACACGATCACTGAAGATCCAATGTCCACCCGAGCCCAGCCATGATCACTGTCGGTATGTATGCAGTTTAGCACGTTCCCTTTTGGATAGGATTTACCGTCTGTAAGCTTCGCTGCGGGTCGCTCATCAGGATATCTATTGATGGAGAGAGTCACTGGCTTCCCAAGTAATATGTTGTTCGGAGCTGAATTCAACATCCCCATAATTACGCAAAATGTTTGATTTATTTACCTAGATAAGATCTAGTTCTTGTTAGGTTCCAATAAAGGTTATCAAACCGCGAGTAAAAATATAGTATCTGATAAGATTTAAATTTATGTTCGATTATCAGAACATTATTATAGTAATACAGATAAACTTGAGTTGAGAGTAATCAGATTATTTATGACTGGGTTTATGGAGCTTAGTGTAAACTCAGTTACCTGATGTGACTCCAGTGAGTACCGATATTAAAATGAGGATGATCACCATGCCCTCTAATCTGCAGACAGAATCCATGTTAGACTTCCGAATAGGAGTGAAATGAACAAATATTGATACCACACCTATGTAGCAGCTACACAGGCCAACAACCAGTCCAACTTGTATTTAAATCGTCGTCAGTCCGCACAAGGCTTCACCAGTGTCGTATCAATGTGTATATATTCACACACATAAACTTCCTAATCAAGATTTTCTTGCCCGAATTCTTGCAGAATCGTTTCACAAGCAGCTTAATCAGGCTGTGACAACGACCTTCTCACAGAATTATCACCTCAATTTTAACCATGTCTCTAGTGATTATTGTATCGATCTAGCTGCATTTTTACAGAAAAAAACCACAGGCGATTGTAGCAATTGTTGTATGTGAGTCAGTAAACAGGTTTCTGTATGGATAATTTTTACTTTATTTTTTAATATCTAGAGGTCGTTAAAAAGGTTTTATTACATGTGAATGTAATAAAATAAGTCAATCATAACTTTGCTGTCCTTTTTCTAAAAACTGACAAAAGTTTTGTTCACTTGAAAATGACACCTTTCCCTTGAAACCATAACTTTGTCCTTATTGATTCCCTTATATGGTTTTCTCCTTCAGTCAGTGTCAATAAAATGCCAGAGGTCTGTTTGTTTGTAAATACAAAACATACACAATATCAGCTATGATTTATAAAAGAACTCGGAGAATCAGTTTTAAGAGATCCTCTGCAGAAATATTTGGGCAGGCGGAGGCCTGACAATTTATTCATGAATCCGCTCCACCATGACGCAAGTGGCCTTTACAATCTGGAGAGGAGAGAAAATGTCGTCTTTCTCCTGAGTTGTCATTGTCTGAGTTTACCTTAGACACTATACACGGTGACCTTTCTGTAATATTCATGCCGAGAACGCAGAGAATGATACATATAGAGCAGGGAAAAAGACACTTTCCTCATCCACACTTTCTGGGCCGTTTTACTTCTTTGTTAAGCAAAGTAGAATTTTCATCATATACTATGATCAGTATGGCCGCTATATATAACAACTCAATGTATTTTGTAATATTTTATACAATTCAATCCACAAATTTCTAACCAAATATTGGTCCTTTGGATTTAAAAACAAACGGTACAAGCAGGTCCACCAACCATATATCATCAATTTAATTTTAATACTATGAAATTTGTATAGATATTTCAATACGATATATTTGGTAATAAAACATTTTAATAATAAATGATAGCATAGTAAAGGGGGTATTTACTATAACGCGGGTTTTCATGGACCCAGATTTGAGTTTTCTACTGTTCTCTATAAAGCGGGCAAAAGGTCGCACACATGAATACATGGTGGTCGATATAACACGGTTTTGAAGTCACCCACAATACATCTGTTATATCATATATCTAGCGTTACACAATCCTCTATGTCAACTTACTAACCAATGTAGTATTCCTGGCTTAACAATAACATATAACAAGCTCGGTTTTAATCAACTAACTCTTCGTGGTTTATTTAGTACGAACGGTACATAATAATACATAGGTTTCGGGTCAACTTCCGAGTGCAGCACGGATGGAAGTGTGCCATCCTATACCTGAGCCGTGCCCCCGCGTATTGCGCCGCCTACCGAGATTCCCGAGGTGTATATAAGGTATGCAATGTTTGGAAGAGGGGCCTAACACCTTCGTTTTCCTCCCATTCAATTTCAGCAGAACTGTGATTGACGCTATTGATATATTAATCATTTCACCATGATGTCGTGTTTTTTATCTACAAAGTAGTTTCAAGATAATAAATTAAAGAATGATCAAAGGTAAAGTTCAACACGAGCAATGAAAGATTATAATGACCGTGTGATAATTGTCAAACGAACAAGGAAAACAAATGCTAAATATACACTTTACTCTTGTATTAACATTATTATTATATATCATATTCAACAAGAATGAATAAAACCAGATCTCATCTGAAAGCGTTGATAATGAAATAATTTATTCTTTTATTCAGTTAAATTTTATAAAAGTAGTGAACATTGAACCATAATTACCGTGGAATATTGGTTCTGTATGATGTCATCATTAATTTACATCTCATCAAGACAAAGATTAGTCAGCGAAACTAATTTTTAACTAGAATTTATCAATTAACTTGGAAATCATTTTACATGAAAATTGTACTTATAAACCATGTCATGCTGAGAAAGTGGAGTTAATAGTTTGTGATGGTTGCTATAACAATATTTAAATATGGATAACTACACGTGCAGTTCATAACTGAGAAAAACATTAATTAATATTGGATTGATTTGACGTCTGCACATGAGATAATATCGACTATTTCAAATGACACCACAATTCATTTAGTTATCAACATCATAAAACCATTATAAACTCTTCATAGAAATAATAAATGGAGTTTAAATGATTATGAGACATTCTCATTAATCGTTTCTTTAATCACACAGTATAATGTATCACCAAATGCTTCATAATCAGCTGTGCCGAATGACGATCAAGATTGTCACATTCATTTACAACTATTAATAAGGTTCTTGTACATAAGCTATCAATTATATCTTTATATTTGATCCCCTGCGTTACCTATCATATCTTAAATTAGCGTCCTGAAACCTATAGCTAGGCATTTGTCCCGTTACAGGAAATGTTAATATTTTGGCGTAGTCATTATTAAATCAGCCCAGTATGTACACTGGCAAATATGTGACAAATACCAACTGAATGTAAAGCAATCAGAATGGAATTGAAATTCCTTACAGAACAGAACAGTATTGCACAGTTATTTACAACGTTATATCAACAAAACACAATAATTTCATTAATTCAAAATAGAAAGAGCACAGTGCATAAAAGGGGTACCGAAAATTTCGTTATAACTCAGATGTCCACATCCTTGCCTGACAATGATCGATTACTGATCTTGTACAACACAAGTTCATTCAGCTGAACTGAACTTCTTGATGATGTGTTTGTAAGGGGCCTGATTGGTGGAGATCAAACAAACGTTTTGTTCAGAAATTCAAATAGAAGTTTGTTGGTCCCAAAGCAAGACACTAGCCAGAAAGAGGAGATCGATTGACTGTCATGGTGAACGTCAAAATGTTGATCTCTATGAGGAACCAGGTGGACCATTGTGTCTAATAATTGACTCCTGATTGCTACAAATGGATATCTCTCCAACACACAAATCACAGAGAACACATCTCTCAGTTTTATGTAAAGGTAAAGCTGGTGTTAAATCTACACTCAGCGTATGTCTGTGACCTCTCTGACATCTCCACTCAAACACCGTGCACACTGCAGGACTAAACTTGTGAGGGTAGCAAGATGTGACCCTCACATCAGGTTGAAGTCCTATCCCTTGCCCACAGCCAATGACACTTTGTAAGTAAGTATGCAGGCCGAAATGGAGGTAATGCTTCAGCAGCAGAGGCAGGTTGTGCTGCATGTGAAGAGGGATTGTCACTTTGTGTTGTTCTGGAGATGCTTCAGATTTTATGTTCAGCGCCTCCCCTTGGACTACAAAATCTCATCATAGTTGCCAACCTTTGTATTATGATTGTAGCTGCCGGAAGCTATCAGCTCTCATGTAAACCATCCTTACTACTAATCAAACTGAGAAATGTTTCATACAAACGAGTGATGCTAGGAGTATAGGATCGGCATGTTGTGATACCTACTAAAAGATCGGCTCCGTAAATTACATAATCTGTGCCACTTAAATTCAAGCATACCAAAATTCCAAACGAAATTAGTAAAATAACTGCCACCGCCAGGATTCGAACACTAGCTCACTGCAAGAGTAACAAAAAGTCTTCGAGCGGCTGTGCTGACCGCTGGACAATCACGTCTATCGTATTAGGTAAGGGGCATATAGTGTTAATATAGGTGCGCTCCTGATGGCTATGCCATGTACAGTGAAACCTGTCTATTGAGACCAGTCAGGGGGCCGGGTAAAAGTTGTCCCAGTATACAGGTGGCCCTTGTAAAGAGGTCTTGCCAAATTAAAAAAATTGTTACAGATATTTTTAAAAATAGTCTGTTATTCCCTAAATTGGCCATTTATATATTTTGATTGTCAGTATGAAACATTCGTTAGCAGACTACAAAGGGTGGGAAATGTAGACTGAGTGATGCTGCTGAGCTGCTTGTCTGACTGTCATTGGTGGATCAAAAGGGTGAGTCACTGGCCCATCTCTTTCCTGCTCGACTCATCCGTGAAAAATCTGAGAGAAGGGTCAACCAGTGAATTATGGTTGATCGCACATTACCTGTAGATAATTGATGTCTGTGACAGCTTCGGCCGTTAATCCCCTGTGCCCTTAATTGTCGATGTGTGTGCCTGTGTGCTGTGGTGAAGCCACTTGCCTTCTTTTGATGTGATGCTGGAAGACGAGTGGCTTCTATACAATACACAGGCACACACATAGGCGACTGAGAGCACAGGGGATTAACGGCCGAAGCTGTCACAAACATAAACAATTGACGAGTATGCGCGGCCGGCCCCAATACACAGGCTAATCTTGGGCCTTAGGACCTCTATATATGGAGGTCCTAATTTTTAATTTAAAGGTGGGGCTAATAAAAAGGTCCACCTCCCTATCTCTCTCATTATAAGTTTGGCGGAACCGGGCAAACCTGGGCTTATTTGACAGGTGGGCGTAGTAAGGAGGTGTGCTCAGGTTTCACTGTATTATATTATATATCTATATATAATTTTGCTGCGCGGAAAGTTTGGGACCCGACTTTGGGAGTTATGGGCCGAATCGGCGGATTCTGAGTAGGCAAAATCCGAATATTAGCAGAATTGTACACAGTCCGCACATTAAAAACTGTGGCAAACTTTTTGAAAGGTGAATTTATTGTAAATTAGCGACTATACTCTTTTCAGAGACATTTTTCGTTTCCTAGACTCATCCCGGAAACAATCCATGTCTCTGTTAAAAGAGAATAGAAAGCGCGGGAAAATGGCAAAATGTAATTAGGGACAGGGTTACTGGCAACACAACACTGGCAACACATTTTTCCTTAATTAAAAAACCCATAAATACTTGCGGAGCAGGTAACAGCAGCTAGTATATATATAGAAATAAGAAGCCAATCAGTACTTCAAAGTTAACTACATATATCATGCAATAATATATTATAATACATAGTCAAACATTATCCATCCATTTGACTCGTCCATGAATGCATATATTCTGGCATATACATTTTAATTTGGTTTGTTGGATGATTTCATGAATATATATAAAAATGTTATTCAATTATTCTTGAACCCATTCAGCACACCTGTGTGACCTATATTTCATCATTTTGATAATCAGGACATTTAACACTTAATATCTAGAGTTGAGAACTTATGAAAACTGTTGAAGTTATTCTAGGTAAAATAACACTAGTCCAAGATATTCTACGGAATACTTTATTTACTTGATCATGACGAAAGTAATACAACGTGCGAAGTGTTTGAAGGCTTTCTGCTATTTTAAATTTTGAATAAGGCCGTTAGAGATTTGGCGGTTACTTCGAGGAATCATCTGATAGAGATCAGATGATCTCTGACCAATGATGTTAATCCGCCGGGAGTAACATCTGACATGTGCGGGTCACTCAGGTGTGACCGCGAGCGGCGTCACTCACATTGTGGTGCTGCAACCACACCGTGACAGACATCGGACATCTAAATACGACATAAACAAAGACCCATACATGTTAAACAATACACAGACATTACAAACATTGACGATACATATTATTGTTCAACAAAAACATTATCATTTGACAACTACAAAGTATCATATACTGCGGAATATATCATGTCGTAAGATGATATCTTTTTACGAAAATTCTACATATTTGATTGTCGCAGGAAGACGATACCACTTGAAACATTTTAGAAATGAATATCCAATACTAGTTTCTGTTATCCATTGACGTCGCTACGACAATAATGCTAAGACGTACATGACAGACTTCGTTTCCTCTTATATGTTGCCATCGGAAAGTCGGAGCCATTTCTGCCGCCTGGACACGGGAAGAAGTAGAGGAGCTTTGTCAGACAGTTGAGAAAATACGGCATCTGTTTGCGGTCGTCAATCTCGCGAGTTCCTTGTCTGTAAGCCTTGATGATGTCAGAGCTCACCTCCTTGTTCACCTGTGACAATACAGCAACAAACATGTATAAACTAAATATACTGAGATTTCTTATGATAAACGTCATGGTTACATAGTTAAACTCAAGAGTAATAAGCGTTATTACTTCCCTATCATATAATTAAATATTACGCTAAGTTGCTACAGTGAGTGCTACAAATATGTGTACAGAAATTTGTCGTATTACGGTCAAATAAACAAGTCTCTGATTGAGGGAATGGTATAATATGTTATGTACCAAGAGTGAAAGAAATGCACGTGCATGCCTTCCATTTATAACTCACCATTGTGAGGATGTAGTTCATGTCTTTGCAGTGTACAAACTCAGCCATTTTAGCCACGAAAGCTTTGAGGAAAACGCTGCCCTTATCAGTGTCGTTCTGAACGAAAGATGCGAATCCTGAAAGAAATATGCATTTAGAACAGAAAAGACGGATCACATTGTTTGACTACACGGTGTTTCTAACACATTCTGAATAAGGAAATCAATGTGTACACA
The DNA here is from genome assembly GCA_035585475.1 of Armandia brevis. Classification (NCBI taxonomy): domain Eukaryota; kingdom Metazoa; phylum Annelida; class Polychaeta; family Opheliidae; genus Armandia; species Armandia brevis. Next base: position 14,127 of record JAXGGS010055215.1, on the reverse strand, counting down.
CGGTTCCCTTCCACTTACCTGGCATAGAGGGAGCACAGATGAGCACATCAGATATGATAGGTAAATGTGTCGATGCGGGAACAGATGGTGGTGGGAGAGGGGCAGCAGCTCCCGGGTCAGCTCTAACATGTAACCCCAAATCAGCATCTCCTGTGATATAACAATACTATGTCATTACAGAACATGTACATAATAGTTAAGGTTCAATAAGGTGGATGTAAACTAGAATCTAGTGATTGTTAGATAGAAGCTGAGTCACCTCCTTGACAGGCTTGTATAATGATGAGTTTGGGTTTAGAGGCCATCTTTACACAGGACACATTGTCCAAGTGATGCACAAGCTCTCTGGTGTCCACTGTGTTGCCATCACTACCGTAGATGAAGCCGTCTCCGCCGTGACTGAGCACACACAACACAGCGCACTGATCGCTAGTCTCACACAGGGAGGCAAATTCCTGCACTGCTGACCCGATTTCCTGTAATAGGTCATAAAATGTATGTCTGTCAGGACGGTTAATGTCGATAAGATAAATTCGTATTAACCTTTCAACCATGGAATGCTATATGACTATAAAATTATCAGAAAACCAAAGAATTGAGTCAGGATAACTATTGTCTCGCACAACAAAGTCCCTGATCCATTTTCTCACCTCCGCTGTCAAATAGTACTTCCGGTCATATTTCGGAACATACACATCGAATCCTATCTGGGACCAGAGCTTTATGAGACGGTCCCTGTCCTGTTCATATCCCAGCAGATTTGCCAGATCAGGGGTCAGAAACACCGGGATAGCAATGATGCACGCTTTCCCTTTTATAGCCTTGTTCATCTGGTATACCTAGAGTCAGAATTGATCATTTCTAATTTAGTAAGCCACTTAAGTACATATGCATATTAAACAATGAGGTATTGAAAAGCGACATGAGACATTGAAAAGGGACATGAGACTTAACTTACGTTTCCGAGCATGAATTCAGTGTGCAAAGACTCGATAATTTCTGTACTAGAAGAGGTCACCGCTATCGGACACGTGACCGGCGGGTTAATATCCCACTGTAAGCGCCGTCTAGGTAAATTTACTGGCGTTACTGCGCTCGTGTTTCCTGTCACAGAGAGACAAGCCTCACGGGGGGAAGCTTTGTCGGCTGTAAGTCTGCGAGCCACACCTTTTATATAATCAGAGCACTGGTAAATAGGAGAAACATAATTAGAAACATTTTGACCAGCATGGTTGGTGTGCTGAAAGTTCCAGCTCAATGCTGTATCGTTGATAATCTGCACAGCGTCGGCATCGGGAAAGTACGCACAGATATAATACAGCACTGTGTTTCCCAGAACATCTGTGGTGTGAGGGTCACAGCCAGGCTGTCGCAATATCAGCTTCGTGAGGGCCACTAAACATGATCGTGCAGCTGCCTGGGCGAAGGTGTATTTATCATCATCCAGCAACTCATTATATGGGAATTTCTGGACAATCGTCACCAGTTTCTCCAATACATCAGATTCATGGTTTGGCCAGCCAGGGGGATACTTAATGGTTGGGTCCCGGATAGGATCAGATTTGTTAAGCACACTCCGCGTATACAACTTGGCACCATTGACATCGACCGCATTCTGTAACAATTCCATGCAAACTTTGCGTACCATTTCCATGTCTGGTTCTCTACCATCGTGCAAGAGCGTGTCCACGGTTTTAAGGATAAACACACGGCCGAGGATAGATAGTCCTCCGACTGTGTAGAATGGCCAGACATCGTTCCAGAAATCAAACTTGGTGTTAACAGCTATGTTAACATCAGTTGCTCATATTTCTCCATCGGGAATAGTTTATATTTCATAAAATGTTTCAGCAGATAGAAATACATCCCCATTAACATGTCAGGAGTGACTGAGTCATGCTCCCAAACTTTTAATAACAAAGTCACTCCATCTTCAAAGGACCATGGACGTTCGATGTAATGACTGACAATATTACCAACAAGGTTGTATCCGTGTTTGTCAATCGTTGGTAGATCATAACCATCAAAAACATCGAGTATGTTTATCAGAGCGATGGTGAATTTATCGACATCAGCAGTTTTCATCAAACCCCTGTCTGTTTCATTTTCTTTGGTCAAAAGTTCCTCCAGATCATAAAATTTGGTGTTAGGATACCCATGAAGTCTCTCGAAATGATCTGTATATAGTTGAATCAGTAATGGAGGATCTTGAACAGTCGTGATGGATGTCGGCTTGAAACGTGACAGCAACAAGCTTGTGGTTTCCGGTAGTAGTAGACGAGCTGATTGCATGTAGCAATCAGGCGCTGCGTCCTTCTGGTCTCCCTGTATCAGTGCTGATAGCGATGACGTCAGTAAAGAGTCGCTCTCTGTTATATTTGCCACCAGGTCACATGACCCAGGTTGCTGCAGCAGGAGAAGGATGGAAAGCACGTGCTCCCAGGACATACGCAGGACATCACTGCACTTATCTTCAGTGTCGAACCACGACAGCACCGTTTTGACAATCCGAATTTTGTGTTTAAGAATACGATACTCATTTGCATACCTCTTGGATCTCAGGGCTGCAGTCAAGAAATCCGTCTTTCTTTCTTTTTCAGCTAAATGACGTACAAGAAGTCGCATGATTGTGGTGATCTCGTTTTCCTCCAAGAAAGTTTCCTCTGGATAAATATCTACCAAAATTATTAGGGTTTCGACTACTGTAACAAATGCATCAGTGTTTGCTCCCGTGGTTTCAGTTTTTTTAATTAGCCCCTCCAGTCTCGCCCTCAGGTTACCTATTGGCTGACGTCGTCGAACCTTCTGAAATAGATCTTCGGCATCCATCCCAAGGGTAACAACCCTGAAAAAATAAAGCACTCGATTAATACTTAATGATAATCGCACATAATAGTGGTCGATACGTCTCGGCCAAGGTTTATGTCATAAATTACTGGTGACGTTCGCTTAAAGTTGCCTTTGAACGTCAAGCGGAGGTTTCATTAAGGGTTGGGTTAACGTTCGACAAGAAAACTCAAACTTTTGTCGACGGTTCCACGAATTCTCTCGTGTATATTGTCTTATTAAAATGGGCATAGGCCCATTAATGTTTCAAATCTGACAAGGAAAGCATCGAATGATTACTAAGACAACTGTTGGTCAACATTAATACTTTCGGGATGTTCTGTATATAGGCCTTTAAATCTTCGAGTGAGACAAAATATTTAGGATAAATCAGGCCAGCAGCTCCTTCCCTCCCAATAATAGAGATACATAATCATTCCTGACTCCCTGCACACAATGTTAGTGGTTATTAGTGTAAGCAGAAGGAAGGATGCCACACTTATATATAGGAGTTGAACTGAGATAATTTACCGTCGTCGGAAAACAGCCATTTTGAAATTATTCCTCACGCGCAGGAAACGATTATCAAATGCCCACGGAACTCCAGTTACAAATGGCGATGAATAGAGATGTCAACACAGCGAGAGCGCTCGTATATCTGCCTAACGTCAATTGAATCGTGGAACCGTGATGAAGTCTGCGCGGGTAAGCGACGTGGTATAATAATGAATATAGCATATATATAATGTTGTTACTTTGACGAGAAAATCACACAACTGATATAAGAATGAAACATCATTATTTTATTTACCTTTTCTATAAAAGAAGCCATTTCACGCTAGCAGTTTATGTTTTGGGCAGGTTGTTCCGAATCCTGTTACGGAACAACCGAGTTGCCCATTGAAAACATGTACAAGTTAACAACTCATATCCCTGGCATTTTGCATTATTGTGCAATACTGTACTTGTATTTGATCTGAAACGGTAAACTAAAAGAATAAACGTTATATCCTTGAGTTTATTGTAGTCATATGTTTCAATAAAAGACCTGCTCCTCATTTCTAGCCTTACTCGTAGTAATTATTATGTGTAAGATTTTCTTTGGTAGTGGCATTCAAGTTATATTTGCTAACAGGGTATTTTAATAATATGGGATAATGTATGAATAGTGTCCCGATTATATATTAGTATATCTCGACTCGATTCATAAGGCGGCTGTATCTTTATTGTAATATTGCGTGTGATCACACGATGTAATAACTAAAGATGGATATCCGAAATTTTATAGGTGAATAGAATGTGCGTACGCTGTTAACTTAATGCCAGCAAATCAACTATTATATATATGAATACAAAATATGAGGATAAGGTTCTTCATTATGAGTCCCACGCAACCGAGGTGAAGCCTGTATGAGGGCGGAGTCTAAATATACGGCGTAAATATAGTTATCAATTATTCTTAGGTATGTCCTGCATCGCGCATTGCACTGGCAAAAACAATTCGTAAGATAAAATAAACCCGCGTTCGTTTATCATTACTTTAATAACGAACTTTTGAAACTGTATTGCAAGATCTGTGAAATAAAGGTATAGATTATACCAGTTGTCAACAAACGTAAGTCACTAGGATATATTAGTTGTTCATGTAATCTAGCACGAGAACTGAAATGCTAAATAAAGTTACAGAATTCCTGGGGTCCATGATCGTCTCGCACGACATCGCGTCAATCGTTCCTCTGTTTTACCTGGGTTAATCCCTGTGCGGTTATATAAAATACGACATTATTCAAGCTAAAGTGTCACTTAAATTTTCTTATCAGTGATTAACGATGCTTCAAGTGATTTGTTTACATCATACACCAGGTATAAGTGTCTGAGTTTACAAGGAAAAGCTCAGGTGATCGCTTAGTCCTCATGTACTGAAGCACTTCAGATACACACAGGGCCCAGATAGCCTCGTGTTTGTTTGACTTTAAAAGCATGTTTTAAAGTAGAGCTTTAAGCCCTACATATTTATTAAATGATGCCTGGGCAAGGTCGAATACGTTTGCAATATGACCGAGGCTTCCTCTGCCGTAGTCGAGTACCGCAGACGTAGTGAGAAAGCTTTCTCTAGGCTTCCTCTGCGGTACTTTCCAATTGCATTTGAAATGATGCAATTAACGCAGTGGGACTATGGCATAACATATCATAGAAAAAAAAGAAAGCTGCGCTTGCAAATTATATAAACCATGAAAGTGTTAAATTCGATTTCCGTTTTTATTTTAGATTCAATAATTTATTAAAAAAACACATATTTTGAATACCTACATTGATAATTTAGTATGTTTAATATCTAATAATTACTCATATAACCAATAATGTAAGGTTTTAGAGAATCTTAGAACCAGTGTTGGTACTTCGTTTCCGGGATGGGTTGAATATTATTATTTACTATTATATAATTAAACCTATCGCGATTCTGATAGATTTCTTTTGTCGGCCTCTTGTGCTTTCTCTGTGGCTATATAGCATTCGCACAAGTGACCAATGAAGCATCTGGATTAATTGCTTTATCGATAAATCGCAGCTATAAATGCAATTGGAAAGTACCACAGAGGAAGCTTAGAGACGGCTTTCTCACTTTGTCCGCAGAACATACCGCAGAGGAAGCCTATACATTGCAATATTAAATATCACATTAATGAACATCTGTCCATGTTTCGTATCACATAAACGTCTATGTAATGTTCAAAGATGAATTACTGCTGGTGGACTGTGACCCCCTGTCATAGAACGTTCACGTTTATGTTGCATATACTACTAAATGCCCGCTATCATACTACACACATGTTTAATTCACATGTGCTACTACAGTCATGGTCTCGCTAGTGTTGCGCTCAGCGCATAAAAGTCACACCTTTCTACGAGTCAATTTCGCGTTGGGAGCTCACCCCCAGCGAGCTGATAGCGCGCTAGATCGTTCGGCCGATGGAAGCCACAGTGTATCCACCAACATATATTAAAGTCCCCTATGGGGGCCGAGATATGCAGTGGCTTCCACCGACCGAACGATCATCGACAGGGACAAACACTGTGGCTTCCAGGGTCACGCTCTCAGCTCCCTGATCTCCCGCTTTCATGTTGTGCTTTGAGCGGGCTAATTTCTCACAATTGCGTGCTCCAACGCAACATTAGCGAGACCTTGACTGTATGTCCCCCTGTCATACTATGTTCCCGTTTATGTCATATATTCTTCTATGGCACTCTCTAAACTGCATTTTCTTATGCTACGTTCAGTTTTATGTCATACTACATTGTACCTTTTCTATACTGCGTACACTTCTATGTCATATAAACTACTCTGCTTTTCTATGTCATTATAAAGCTGATGCAGGTTTCAACTGAAATATACAAGTAACAATGTTATTTCATTTAGTCATCATGCAGGTTAATCTAAAAGCCAGGTTATAAATTTGGTAGAACACGGAAAATATGGTGGATATGATAAAGTGAGATATATTGAGGGATTCTTTGTATCACATTAATACACTGCCTCATTTTCGGAAATTGTATTATCACTAATTTTCACGATATGAGAATGTACTAGCTATGGAGTCAGAGCAAATGAAGTATGCGGCAAACGACAGAGCGTGGCGCTGAGAGATGCTGGATGTGTAACTGTGAACATGCGCCTCAGATGCGCCTCAAACTTCACATGTGCGAAAACACTGTGTCAATGACGTCATCCAGAGTACAATTACAAGTGTGAAGTCGGCTAATCCCTTGTTTACGCTCCCAATGCATTATTGTTGATGTGACTCACGGACAGTCAGGCGATAAAATTATCTGTCAGGCATGCAATGATTCTGCCTTCACTAAATGTCAGACATCATCCCCGCCATCCATCCGCAGCCGCCCTCAATTCCGGTAAATGACAGCCACCATCACTGTCTACAATTGTCGGTCACAATCGGTTCCTACTACTGTCAGCCATCGCCTTTAATCACAGTCAGTTGCCATCGGTTCCAACCACTGTCAGCTACCATCGCGTCCAACTACTGTCAGCTACCATCGCTTCAAACCACTGTCAGCCACCAACATCGCTTCCAAACACCGTCAGTCACCATCATCGCTTCCAAACACCGTCAGTCACCATCACTTTCTATCAATGCCAGGTACCATCGCTGATAGATCGTTATCGGAGTCAAATTCGAAAAATGTGGATAACATTCCGGATAAAAATGACATTGCACAGTATATATTGTCGGTCTATGTGAGCGGACTACCCATGCTGAGGGATATAATAAGCTTGGGTGCTGTGCTTTTGGATCATACGAGCGCATCCATCTAAGAGAGGGCTTGCATTCTCTTCTAGCTAAATATTTAATATCAATTTAACATATTTGTTCGTATAAACAATTCGTGACAATAAACATGTAGGGCGCGAGCGATGATCGGCTCATGATAACAATGATACTGACAGAGCGATGTATGATAATAAATAATTACACCTAGAGGACAACTGCAATATATTTGTACGGGATTGATATTCTTTCATTTAAGCATTGGGATGATCGGATTTAGCACCAGCTATAAACCTGTTTAGTTCTGCCTGTCACAAAGTGTATACAGCATGATCGTGAATGTTTGACCCTGACGATAAAGTTGGATAAATTCCGTATCCAACGTTACCTGTTGTATGTAGGTCCTTCAGTGTATGAAGATAGTGAGGATCAGGGAGTCAATCTGGACGTGAAAAGTCAAACGATAAGAGCACTTAGTGTTAGATTAGGTTATTACATTTCTTTATTAATTGATATGTCTGAATACTGCTTTAGCACACCCGGTATCACACATCTGTGAAAAAGATATCTGGTAAACATTTGTTTCATTATCTAATACATAAATACATTTATGCGACGTATACATTGCATGTAACAAAACATTGATTATCAAATCAGTTTATATTTCAATTGATACACAATACCTCAGCTCAATCGTTTAACATGTAAAATTTGCAAGTGATTATGTTAGTAAATGTTGGTCTTGATACTAATTTATGATATAGATTTATTTTTGGACTATCTAAAATTCTTCTCGATGATGATGAATCATTATTAGAAACAATAATATGTCACAATTGGGAATGATGTGCTCCTGACGAAAGATGTATTATTACCTTGAGATGTGATGTATATTAATTCTGGTTATATGAATAAATTGTGCATTTTATTTGCATATAGGCAGTTCCAACCAAATAGTCTAGTATCCCACCCCCTACCAAGAGGCCGCATTAATCGAACTGATACAATTTTCAATGCATGCAACGCGCAAGAGGGAAATTTTGATTCCTAAAACTGTCGTCGAGTTTGTTGATGGTATTTGTGTATCCACGTTAATTAATAATTTGCACAAAATAGTAACAACTCTGATGAACCATCCTAATCATCCTTAGGTTGGAGGGGAGGCCTGACGCAATTGTACAAAAGTTTCCAATAACATTCAATCATATTTGATTATATTGCATGGACTTGTATGAAATTATTATCGAAATATTATCTTATTCATTTCCATTATCAAATATGTGATCCCAAATCAACCGAAATCTTTCAAAACAGAATTAAGGTACGGAAGCGACACATAAAATTAACAGGACCATCCACGTTCAGTGCTGATGTCAAGTAGAAATGTAAGGAATATCTAAAGCTGTCTCCCAAATATTCAAAAGTTCACTTTCTTTTGAAGTATGAGTAATCTAAATATATGTGCTGTCCTTCCTATAATATTGATATTGATATACGCTAGTTGTAATATATTTAACCTGCACATACGGTAAAAATCATACATGGTGATTGACAACATTTTTTTCTGTTATAAGGGTTATATATTGTTCATACACATGTATAGGTAAACATAGACAAATAGATGTATATGACAATGATGCCACCCAAGTTGTAATATATTTAACCTGCACATACGGTAAAAATCATACATGGTGATTGACAACATTTTTTTCTGTTATAATGGTTATATATTGTTCATACACATGTATAGGTAAACATAGACAAATAGATGTATATGACAATGAATAGGAATATCCATTAGACTATTTTAGTTAGTGCAGCTAGTATTGATAAGCATTAATGCCACCCAAAGATAAATTTGATCGACATGTTTATAATTACCCTGATCACAAACTACGATTCAGTATAAAACCTATAAAACTGACGGTTACCATAATCAATGACTATATTTACATTATCTAATAATATGTGCACATTCCACTATTACATGTCAGCGAACTATCTATTTTTGTATGCCTAAACTGTGTATGAATAGGATTTTAGAATTGCATACCATTATTGTCATGTGCTACTCGATAGGAGACTGGGTTTCTTAACCAACTAGATGTGACGCGACAGTTAACCATTTATGTTGAACTGTACTGATGGCAGGAGACTTCTATGCTTTTTCAAGTGTTATGTTTATTGCTGACAATGTTACAATGTACAATGCATATAAATATACTTAAATATGAACCCAACCAATATGGTGTAGGCTAATTAACATAATGTGCACTTGATCAATGATCTATATATAATCTGTAAGCCCAGGGTAATTAATAGAATACCGTCGTATTGAATTGTCATTAATACAGGAACACAATTAATGAGACTTGTCTAGCCTTTTCATTACCGATATGTTTAACCTATTAAAAGTAGGGCTTAACATATGCTATCCATAAGAGAAAACTTGGCGAAATAGAATTAAATACTCGAGAAAATTAATAATGTTACACCGAAGGCAATGAATCTTCTTACCATATGTCGCTTGGCAAAGTATACCTTGTATTTATATATATCAGCCACCACTCGATCAAACGGCATCAAAATCAACAAGGCTACTGCAAACAATTTCATCCAGGCTCTAACAAAATGGCTGAGCTTACAATCGATATCCCGCCAGATGCTGTACTGCGGGCTACTCTGATTTCTCAACAATTCTGTCCCTTCAATCATCAGAATAACATTTTCCACAACTCCTAGCACAACCATGTAGATGCCAATATTTGTCTGCTTGAGTGTTTTCAGGAGAACCACTAAGATTGTCAAACAGTTCATTAAGAATCCAAGTGATGCGGTGATGGGAATCACAAATGTATGTAAGATGTAAGCAATGTGTTCTGAATCCGGGAGCGTTGAAGTAGCGTTGTCTATGCTGTCGTTGTCCGTTCTTGATTGCCTGCTTGAATTATTTCAAACTAAATCGAATGGTCCTCTTGGGGAAAAGGTTATGGCTTTAATAGATGCTAAGTGCAATGCATTCTTTGTTATAAATCTTTCAAACATGAATACACCACCTTGCTTCAGAAGTCGCATATAAACAAAGGATGCTCGTTTACGTGTTTTTCCACTGATTCCAGGCCGCAGGTTCTATCGGCTATATATTCTGAATGTGGTTTCCGATTTTCGTGTGATCAACATGCCGGATTTCGTAGCTCCTCCTTGTCAAAAATAAGGTGGGCGGTTTAACATCTAGGCCGAAGCTTCGCGCTTTGTTTGGCGTCCGCAGATAAACTGATTACTCGGCAAAGCAAACTATCATGGCGCCAGCTATAACATGAGTGCCTTTGCAGGCGATATGAATTATGATAAAGCTGCCGCACCATATTGCTTTTCCCTTACTGCAATGGTCAAACACTGTGGCCCATTTTGTTTTTTCATTTAGGATGAACCACGAGCGAATCACCATCTATAACATTTCCTTTCTTCCTAAAGTGGCTTCCTAATGCTGATTATATATTAATTTAGATTTATTTTCTCCACCACCTGAACATTCCTCTAGACATACATCAAAGAGCTGACAGTCACTTGGGGTATTTGGATGATATTATAGAATGATGATGAATAATTAATGATTATGAAAATTAATTAGAGGAAGATTAAATATCTTATAGGAAGATTCTTTACTATGGACAACCATGAGAATTGATTTTGTAGGATTTGTAAAAATGAATCAAAATTATTGCAAATAATTACAAATAAGTTGGGATGTGTGAGGGTGAAGATCGGAATGACAATTATGATGTCATGATTATTGAAAAATAATTGAGAATATCAGATAGGAAAACATTGATGAAAAAGATTGAAACTAAATGTATCAATATAATTTTGGATAATTGGTATGATAATGTATTATTTATTTGGTTAAGATTGAATTATGCAACAATCATCAAGAATAATGTCGGATATTGAGAAATATTGCCGGATAATTAAAAAAATTATATAGAATAGGTTTTTCTTTGTTACATCACACTGCTGAACACAGCGCTCTGACAAAATATGTTTTGTCAGAAGGATCGCTGAATGAATGAGGCTCTGTGTCATTGGGAGGGCGAGGGGCAGCAGGGTAACAGTAACTAGGGGGGCAGGGTTTTTTGAAAAATCAAATATGATTTGAGTAAAATTATGCTAGGATGATGTAAGATGGTTGAATAAATATTAAGGATTTTAAATAGGTTCTTCCAGATAAGGATTTGATGATTAAATTGAATCAAAATATTGTTGAATAAAAGCATTAATATTATTGAATTTCAGGGAATATTACCAAAAAATAGCAGAATGATCTACAATACAGTAAAATAATTAACAATCTGTTCAACTAAGGTATGTGTGACAGTGTTATATGTGTCAGATTCTTAGTCTGGGACTTTTATCATTGTTACCAAGTGATATAACTATAATCAATAATTGTTCATCTTAGGTTTTTGTGACAGTGATATATGAGTCTGATTCTCAGCCTGGGACTTCTATCATTGCTACCAGGTGATAAATTATAATCAATAATTGTTCATCTTAGATATGTTTGACAGTCAAATCAAACATTTAATAATAAACATTCTGCCTGTTATGTATTTTATGTTTATTAAAGTGAATTATTTTAGTTTAACATATCAAATGGTACAGAAATACAACACATACATGACCAAATTTAATCATTGAAAATTGTTCAGGAATATGTGTTGCAAAACGCGGTTATTTGATAAATTGAAAATTGTTCATATCATTTCTTGAAGTCACTGAGCGTGTCTGGCTATAATGCTATTAAATTTTCTGTTTAACTTTGATACACATGTCGTGATCAATGAGTTTATCAACCGATGTTAAAGTCTCAAAACAGTAAATAGTGGCACATGAAGCCGAGCTCAGATTATGGATATATAGCATAAATCTCAAAATCGCCAACATAGGGCTTACAAGTTCGGCGATCAACCATCTTACAAAGTACAAATATTCCATAGCAGACATGTGCGAGATCCCAGCAACCGTTCAACCAAATATATCATGTAAGGAGTCTAGGCTGATATATTTCACATTGGTTTTGAAAACTTTGGTGGTTTTAGTAGTAATTATCACTGGCCTGGTTATGCTTCATGGTGAGTTTTTCTATAATTCGAATGCAGATTTCTCAACTGTATAAATGCATTTTTGACTCCTGGGTACATTTCTCTGACAGAGGGATCCGAAGTACAGTCCACGAATACAACTGATTTGCATTCACAGATAATAAGCGGTAAGTTCAATACGGATGGCGCACACATGTTCAGTTAATTACCTCAGGTGGTCAAAAACTTTATTCCTGCATTAAATGAGAGCCGGTCAACCTTTGTCATTATTCAGAAGGAAATGAGCCATCGAAACAGTCGTCAGAACCTATAGTGTCAGAGTCCACAGGTAAAAACAAAATGACTAACATGTATGGCGTTTTCCTTTTATATTATTCCTGATAAATTATTTACTACGTTTGAAAATGTGAACATATAAGAATACAAGAGCAACTTTCTGGCTATAAACTTAGAACGTGATCTCATTTATCAGGGGGAAAATGTGAAAAATGGGAAAAGGAAAGGAAAAAGAAGAGAGAGAGAGCGAGGGAGTTGGACTGGAAGCACCACAGAGAGTGGATGAGGGAAAGAGAGATAAAGAGAGAGCCGGAGAGAGACAGGGAGAAGGAGGGGGAAGGTGAGAGGGAAAAGGAAAGGAAAAAGAAGAGAGAGAGGACGGGGGAGTTGGATTGGGACCCCCTAGAGTGGATGAGGGAAAGACAGATAAAGAGAGAGAGTGATAGGGAAAAGGAGATGGACCTCAGAGAGAGGGAGATGGAGAGCGAGAGAGACAGGGAGAGAGAATTGAACATGGTGCACCGCAGAGAGAGGGAGATGGAGAGGGAAAGAGACAGGGAGAGGGAGGGGGAATGTGAGAGGGAGAGAGACAGAGAGAGGGAGATGAACATGGTGCACCGCAGAGAGAGGGAGATGGAGAGGGAGAGAGACAGGGAGAGGGAGGGGGAAGGTGAGAGGGAGAGAGACAAGGAGGGGGAGGGGGAAGGTGAGAGGGAGGGGGAAGGTGAGAGGGAGAAGGAAAGCAAAAAGAACAGAGAGAGGACGGGGGAGTTGGATTGGGAGCACCCCCTAGAGTGGTTGAGGGAAAGAGAGATAAAGAGAGAGGCGGAGAGAGACTGGGAGATGCACCTCAGAGAGAGGGGGGTGGAGAGGGAGAGAGACTGGGAGTGGGAAGGTGATAGGGAGAGAGACAGGAAGGGGGAAGGGGAAGGGGAGAGGGAGAGAGACTGGGAGGGGGAAGGTGATAGGGAGAGAGACAGGGAGGGGGAGGGGGAAGGTGAGAGGGTGGGAGACAGGGAGGGGGAGGGGGAAGGTGAGAGGGTGGGAGACAGGGAGAGGGAGAATTGGATTCGGAGGATGGAGCAATATTGGATGAAGAAGAGGAAGGAGTTTGTGGGGCTAGGTTGGAGCGGGATAGACGTGCATAGGGAGGTGCAAATGCTGCACCGCAGAGAGTGGGAGATGGAGATGAAGAAAGACGCGGAGGGACAAAGAGAGGAGGAGAGCGTGAGGAAGAGGGAGACAGATTTGAAGGGGAGAGAGAATAGGTATCGGATGGAGCAATATTGGGAGAAGAAGTTCAAGGAGAGCGTGAACAGGAAGAGGGAGAGGGATCGGAGGGACAAGGAGAATAGGAATCTGACGGAGGGAGAAACGGACAGGGAAGGGAAATGGTGGGAGCGCATTGGATAAGACCGGGGAGAGGGAGAGAAATGTAGAAGGAGGGGCCGTGGAGTGTCTAGCCCCGAACGCACCCTTCCTCCACATATATAGGCTGTATAAAACGCGGATCATTTTCTTAAGTGATTTACTATTATTTTGATATTTTCACTCATTTTATCATTATATTCACTCATTTTATCGCTATATTCACTCATTTTATCGATATTTTCACTCATTTTATCGATATTTTCACT
>JAXGGS010055104.1:0-22797 GCA_035585475.1 Armandia brevis | reverse complement strand
AGGGGCCGCGGTGGTCGTTCCGTGCATCTGGCACACATCTCGGTCGCACTACGCACTCCAACTGTCAGCTGGCCAACGGGGTTGACAGCTGCCAATCAATAAGATGAGTAGCTGAGTTGTACTCAACTGAGTACAGTTGTCAGCGTCGCATCTTACAGCAGCACAAAAGAGTCACTTTTTGCCGACCTTTCTGAAAATGCGCCCACTTTGATCAAGTCAGAGTTACAGAAAGGCAGCGACCATAAAATGCCGTGTCCGATTTTCCGAATTGATTCGTCAGAAGTGTCAGAGTCTACACAGATAAATTACTCAACGCCAACTGGTGACGCTGTTCACTCTTTCTGACGGGCGTTTTCATCAACTCCATTATCGTCTGACATCTAACACGAGCTAATCCCTCGTGTGCGTCAAGAGCAGCACTCCTGAGGAATTACCGATATCGTGTACCTGTCCTGCTCTGCTCGGCCGCGTGTCAAAAGTCGGCACAACTCCGAAATAACCCAGCAGGAAAAGGTCACTAGGAGCATGTCACTTCTGGCGGGGGCCAAATGCGTCAAGTTCTCATGTTTTCTATATCGCGGCAACCGCCTCGGTCGTAATGCAAAGTAAGCATCATATATATGACCTTTGGAAGTATTTGATGAATCCCTCTGGTCAGATCGTTTGCTATATAGGTGGTTAGGGATGAATAAAGCAATATTAATGCCCCCAGCGTTTAGGGTTGCGGACGATAGCGATCTGCCCCTATGGGTTCACATGTCACGGTCAGACCCATAGGGCGAATCCAATCACAGATATCCCGAGCTGACGGCCACATCTGGCCTCATCTGACCTCACCTGACCTCGCGGGGCAAAGCGAGCGGTGGATAGATCTCTATACTCTCCGGAATATACCAGTCTGAGTGCAAGCACCTATGGATATGTGGAAGCTCCGGGCTCCGGGCTCCGGCGATGTTTCATCGACTGCCCTGATCTAAGGACACGCCGGCCCCTGAGAAAACTGTCCCAGCCCGATGATAGTAATTGACGATCTGATATGAAGGGAACAATCTGCGGTGAAGGATGGAGGGGCACCAGTTCTCTCTGAGCACGCCATGATAAATATCATCCACTCATCACCAGTTATAGGTGTGTGAACGTGAAATAAATCATGGAACGCGCGGGATTTTTATCCCCGGTTACGGCGGATCAAGTGGAAGTATTACGAGCTGGACCGGGAGAGTATCGGAGACGCATCGATCTGACAAGGGCACTTCCGGGGGCACGGAGTGAAAAGAGATAACAGCGATATGCGCCCATGCAGCAACAGCGGTAATCATCTAGAAATTACAGAGGGGTGATATCTCCTCCATCTTTTTATTTCACTCACCCAGTCGGGTGATTCGCGGTTAACAGAATCTGTGGGTGAACGTCCGAGCTTGTTGACTCGGTTTAAGGGGAGGGGATCAGCGGGCTTAACGCGGACAGGGGGATTCTTAACAAGGACTAACACGTCACACCTCAGCCGTGTTACCATGGTAATCTCGCATCCTTCACGCGCGCCAACTGTTGCGCCATCCAGCATCAGCACCGCCGCCCTAAACAATTATCACTTATACCAGGCGAGGTAAACAATTTTATAACCCCGTGTCCTCATTCCATCTCCACCGGTAGCGTGTTGATCAGGTGGCTTTTACTTTCCAACATGAAAACTGCCGCCTCATGGGATTTGTCCCGCATTAAGGCGGCTACTGGTAGGTGTGGTTAGATTACCCAAATTAGGGTTTTTTAGGGGCGAAATGTGGGAAAATACGCAGGATTGATTCCTAGCCGCTCGCATCTATGCTTTTGTAATTCGATCGGATAGCTTTGACAAACCCCAATTGGCTCATATTAGTTGTTTTTGCTAAGTGATATGATATCGAAGCTCGCATTAATTAGAATCAATCCAGCACTTTCTTTACCGGAAGATATCTAGATGGTGCAAAAGTGGGTATAAAAATACAAAGCATCGATCGAGTGTGAAATGTGAATATCCTCACTCGCCCATTTCTAATCAGCCTGGTTGTTTCTGCTGGGAATCCGTTTCTCGGACGCAATCAATCCTGTATAATTAAATTATTTACGTCGGCGTTACGTGGCTTAAATGCAATTTGACAATTCGTTTAAGCACCGCTCATCAATTACCTTGAAACAGCGTCTCTACTTAAAACTTAACACAGCGAGCAGTGGTTAAACACAAATGGTGCTTTGAAAGACGAGAGATTCAAGGTAAAGGCGTAAATATTCTGATTCAAGCTGTGAATAACAAATTGAAAAATGGCCGATGGCTGGAATTTACAACTAAATAAAGGATAAGTGTGTTCAGTGATGATCACTCGGTAATTTAATGTGTTAGTTCATTGATGGCCTTATTTCTAGACAATAGAATGAATTGGAATTACAATACAGAATTCAGTCTGTAATCATTTCTCACGTCCGTCGTGATAATAATGTAAACATCTACAGGATATGACTCACCAAATAAATCGATGTCAAGTCCTTTAAAACGAATACCTGGTATATAATCACAAAAAGCGGCATCGCAATTCAACAGGCGTCCAACACGTGATAATTAATCCAAGTGAGCTGTTAAAAATCATCAACAAAGGACGTGAGGTTTTATATAAAGAAGAGACAATGTCCGATAGAAGCTGCTCTAGTTAAGATACAGGTGATTCTCATTGGTCACACCTACACGTCGGCAATCTACTTTCTAATTTTTTTCATCAAAAAATGTTCATCCACATTGAATTTCCCATTAACACATAAACTGATTATAAAAAATTGCTACACTTGTGAATGGGTTTCAAAACTTCACTATTACATGCATGTCATGCTGACACTCGCACGAATTTTATATCACCCATTAGAAATTTTGTATGCGTGGAATTACTCGATTTATTTAGCAATTAAGATCGAATTCGACAAAGCGAGCGAAACGCCCAAAGTACATGGACTGTTGCATATGTTCATTTGTTGATTCATCAGCTTGGCTCTAAGCTACAGTAGACATTGTACAAGGGCAATCATAGTAACGGTTTGAAAACCTTCTGTAAATTTACGAAATGGATGGTTGGTATGATCAAACCAATCGAAAAATAAATAATATCGAACAATCTCCTAATTTCAGTAAATTAGGGTGTTTAGGGGACCTTAATTCTTTCTAAAAGAGCTAAGTAAACCTTGTCTGCCTGTCCCACTTGGTTGTATGTCTAAAATGAATAGGAAGTCTCAGCTGTAAACAAAATTGCTGTTCTAAAAACAGCCAAAAACTTGTAAACTTCTATATTGGCCGAAAGTTATATACCAGGTAGCATAATGATTTTCAATTTCAATTTTCAATTTTCAATGGAACTTTATTATCATATACATGATTTATAGTTCGACACGTGATATAGTTTACGATGTGACATCGCCAATGTGTAAGATTAATAAATTTATGAATAAATAATGTGTATATGTAAATATGGCATAGTGTATATAGCTATGCGTTAATAAGTAGTTCCATTGACATAATTATAATAATGATATATGTATAAATATGTAAATATATAAATAGTGTGTATAATAATATTAATAATAATTGTGAATTGATGGACGGTGATAGATAATAGTTATACGATATTGGTGTTTGTTAAGTATAAACATAGTATGGCTTTGAGTTTACGTAGTTTCGTCTTGCATCGCGTTTAGTCTCAACAGGAAGTCTGCGTACTCGGCGTGTAACTTCATAGCTTTCTTCCAGAAGATAGCTAGATTGTTCAAAACTTTAGAGCTTCTCGTGCTCAGAATGTCCGCCAGAATGAATATAGCGTCTTTGTTTTCGCATCTTAGTTCTGCTGGGATGTAGCGAGCCCTGAGCTGGTCGTATCTCGTGCATTCCAGTGCCACGTGTGCCTCGTCTTCGAGTGTACCGCACGTCTGACATATGCGGTTCTCGAACGAGATCCTCAGCCATGCCCCTGTTTCTATGGCTAATCTGTGACCTCTCAGTCTAAGCCCTGTGATCCAGTGTTGCTGTTTGCGGTCCATATGCGTAAGGTACCACGCGTGCTTTTTAGCTGTTAGATCGGGTGTTAACATCCGGAATAGCCACCCTTTACTTCCTGCTATCGCCTGATTTCTGAGCTCGTTAAAGGCGTACTCGCTCACTTTGCTCTTCATTAGCGTCTTGAACCCGTCTCTACTATCAATGTATTGAGTGTCCCAATACGCGCTTAAATCATACTTGTAGAGTAGATCCCTGATATATCTCGTCCACGTTTTCCCGGGCATGTATAGTAACTCCTCGTACACGAGTCTGACGAGCCTTGGCGAGTGCAGGGTTGGAGTCATGATTGCTGCCCAGAATCCAAGCATTCTTATGTCCATCTTGTATCGTAGGGGGAGAACGCCCAGTTCCAGTGCCCACATGTACATGGGTGTGGAGCTCTTAACGTTCAGCGTCTGTTTCATGTATTTATTATACACGCGAATTACATCCGTCCCCTTGTGCGTCCCCCACACTTCCGCTAGATACAACAAGATCGGCTCCACGAGAGTCTCAAAGTCGCGGACTTTATCTATGGTGCTTTGGTAGTATCTTTTTTGTAAACCACGCATTGCGAATATCGCTTTCTCTCCTTGCTCCGATAACTTCCTCTGTGTGCGCGTCCAATCTCCATTGGAGAATATCGTCGCACCAAGATAACAGAAGTTATCTACAGTTTCTAGAGTTTCACTTCCCAGAGTTATCTTCGCGGACAGGTCTGGTTTTCCTTTTTTAAAAACCATAACCTTGGTTTTCTTGCAGTTGATCTGCAACCCCCACTTATCGCAGTAAGCTTTGGCTAGTTGCATGGCCTCTTGTAATCCCTCCTCCGAGCTAGATACGACTGCGCAGTCGTCTGCGTATGCTACTAACATAATGCATAGGCTGTTCCATACTACTTTGTCTTTGCCGCCGTGCTTGAGGAGATAATCCTCGAAGTCTTGTATTAAACACGCAAAGAGGAAGGGGGATAAGCTCTCCCCCTGTCGTACGCCAATATCGCATAGGAAGCTATCACTCTTCCTGCCATCAAAGTGCTGCACGCGCGATTTGATGGAGGCATACATTGACCTGAGGACTGTTAGCATTTTTCCTTTTATCCCTAGGCCGATTAGCTTATACCACAGATTAGCGTGATCCACGGTATCGAAAGCTTTAGTAAAGTCAACAAAGCAGACGTAAAGCTTCGACTTGCTCGCCAACATCTTCTGGATCACCGCATTCAGCGTGTATACGTGATCCGCCGTGCTATGTCCGGCTCTAAATCCGGCCTGTCCTATATGGAACTTCCTGTTGCGGTCTGCCCATTTGTTGAGGCGCGCGTTTAACAGCTTTGTAAAAAGCTTCGATAGTACCGGAAGCAGCGTGATACCCCGATAGTTCTTAATGTCGTTTACTTCCCCTTTCTTAAAAAGAGGTATTATAACCCCGGTGGTCCAACTACGCGGATATGTTCCGGACATCATGATTTTATTGAATAGGTCAAGCGTGGGCGTCTGTAATGCATGGCAGTTCTTGAAAATCTCATTAAGTATCGCGTCATCGCCCGGTGCCTTGTGATTCTTAAGCGATGCGATACCCGCTTTGAGTTCCGCTGCCGTGAATGCCTCGTCTAATTCCGGGAATTCAGGCTCGCTCCAGTCCTTGGCGAGTTCTCGAACCACTTGTCTCGACGGTCGGTAGAAGCTCTCACTGTCCCTGCAGTTGATTGACTTGAAAAAGGACACCATGTCCGGTAACTGTATGGGTGGAGCTGTCTTGCACGTGAAGCCTCGCATTGCTCGCCAGTAATCTCGTGTGTTCTTCACTCGTAGGTTCATCACTCGTCTGCTCTCGACTATAGCGTACTTCCGTCTGCATTTCCTCGAGTGATGAACATATAAATTCCTTGCTGCTGCATATCGCGTATACGAGGTTTTGTGTTCTGTTAGATGCGCGTACTTTAAGGCACTCTTCATCTCTTTGAACATCTTGTCGCAGGTCTCGCATGCCCATTGCCTGTTTAGTTTGCATTTTGCCCCTACTTCGTCTTTCGGGACAGTTCTCTCCGTGCCTATTGTGCTATAAGCTGCATTAAAGATTGTCTCAGTAAATGCTTCCGCTACTTCGTTAACGTCATCGCTTTCGCTGATGAGCTTTGTGAGATTATCCGCTACTGCGTTTATATCTCTCACCGTTTCCTCTTTACAGCTTTCATCCCATTTCAGAGATTTCACTTGCACAGTCTCAACATCATCTGCTTGGCTGTCGCTCTCCTTAATTGGTAGATGTGCCGTTATCAGGCTATGATCGCTATGCTCCGTGAAATCGTGGATTTTAAAGTCCACCATTTCCGCTAGTGTTTGTTCACTGGCTAACACGTAATCTATCGTTGAGCATGAATCTCCATCGGTGCGTGTAAATCTCCCCACCCTCGCGTCACTGCCTATCCTGCCATTTGCAATTCTGAGTCCTGTGCTTCGCGTGAACTCGATGAGCTGCTTCCCGTTACTGTTCGGCTTTTCAGAGTCGTGATTAACTCGGCCCCACTCCCGATCTTCCAGGTAGAATTCCGGCGAGGGCAAAAAGTGTAACTGTTCACAGCTGATGCAGTCGGAGAGGTCCCTGACATGCGAGTTCAAATCACCGATAACTATATACTCTGACAATTCTTGCTTACTTTTGAACTCGTTTATGTCATGCATTAAAATGTCGTACGTGTCGATATACTCTTTATGGCGTGACGAGGATGTAGGTACTAGATACACAAATGCAATGAAAATACATGAATACGGAGAACAGTCAATTTTATTATCTATGCGAACCCATACAATAGAGTCCTTATGACTCTTAACTATTTTTGCGCGGGTTAACAGTTCATTTTTAATGGCTATACATTGGCCTCCACTGGCGCGTTTTGCGTTTTTATGGAGATCCGGGCGCGCGAATGTTGTCACATGGTAGCCTGGAATGTTATATTGTTCTCCTGCGTACGACCATGTCTCAGACAGACTGAAGATGTCTAGTTTCCTTAAGGGTTCCATGACTTCCTCTTCCTCTAACTTGCAAAGTTTTTTCGACCATATGCTCCTTATGTTCCAGGCTCCTATGTTTAACACTCTTTCGTTTCCCGGTGACTGTTTCCTTGCGTTGTCCTATTGCTTTTTCTTTTTCGCCGGACCTTTGGTTTTGGTCTTCTGCTCGGCTTTGGTTCTTTGACTCCTTACAGGTACGAAGTCATCCCCTGAGTCAGGTTCCTCTGTGACATCTTGGAAGATGTCCTCTTCTCCATCCGTATCGAAGTTGGCCAGGAATGGGGGTATTTTATCGTTGGTGTTTCCTGAAGTCATCATGAGTGTAGGCTTGCCGTCCTTGTTCAACCTGGGCTCGAGGGAGTTGTTGTCGCGTCGTTGTTGGTTTCCATTATCGGTTGGTGTGCTGAGGTCGGGCACGCTGAAGCTTAGCTGAACCGGCTCTAGCTGTGATAAGCCCAGATTGCTCCGAACCGCGGACCGGGTGTTGGGCGTATTCTTGTGCGGTTGGTTCGAACCCCGCGGCAGCAGTACCCTCCTCGTCGCACCCACCGGTGTGCTCTCCTCTGTTGTCTTCCTAGGTGAGGCACGTCCTCTTCCTATTGCCCTCGACTTGACAGCCTTGTTTGGGACTAGCGGGTTGGACATGCCCGGTACAGGATTTGCCGGTGGTTTAGGCCTCTGGTTTTCCTCGTTGTTATCTATTTCCTCTTCCTCTGGTTTGTTGTCCTCTTCCGGCTGTGGCCGAGGTTGAGTTACTCCGCTCGCTGAGTCTCCTCCTGCTCTATCGGTGATGTAGCTGTCGATGTACTCGCCAGCCTCTTCACTCTTGAATTTGCTTATTTCGTCGTCCAAACCTTGGTAGTCGGATACGTGATATCCGGGCAGCGCATCCACTATCACGACTCCGTCGATTTCTATGGCTGCTGGCCATTTGATCCTCGTTTGCTTGTATCCTGCCGCTTTAAGCTTCCCTACCAGTGGCATCAGCTTCTTCTTGGCGTCGCGCATCGGCTTCGGGATATCTTTCTTTACCAGCTTGGACTTTTGCGCTTTGTTCGCGACGTTAATGACGGCCATTGCAGTCACCTTGCAATCAAATTCGCACTTTACTAGCCTTGGTCTTCCTTGCTCCCTCCTTCCTATCCTGTAGGCTTCCACTACTCGAAGGTTATCTGCGCCTTTAGTTGGCATACGCAGAGTTTGGATCATATACCTCCTTAAGGTATCGTATATATCTCCATCCTCTTCCTCTACTCCGCTGAATACTAGAGCTGCGCTCCTCGCCTCAGCTTCTCTGCGCAAGAACACCATTTCCATAGCACGGCGAAATCCTCTAGAAACAGCTTGTTGACTACGGAATCGCTCTTGTATATCGGTGATTATCGCTGCTTGCTCGTATATTTTGGCTTGGTTGTCCTTGCCCTTCACTACCGCTTTCTCAGCTTTCTCCTCTACACGGGAAAGGTTAGCGTCGTGCTTGCTTACTAGCGATCTGAATTCGCTTACCATTGCGGCAATGGACGATTTTTCATCTGTTTCTTTCTCCGGTGTTTGCTTTCGGTCCGACTTCTTTTCGGGTCCTCTACGTTCCCTGTCCTCATCGTCGTCCCTCCCACGTTTGTTGCGGGAATTCGTCATTCTTAAATTGGTCAAAATCCTCAAAATACACTAATCTCTTTAAGGAATTTGAAAAGCGTGCTACTCGTTCACGCATGCGTATACCACATATAATGATTTGTTGTATCTAATTATTTAAGATGTAGGGTCTATTAATTATAAAGTAATTCAAAAAAAAACTTGAACTATCTTCAAGTGTTGTCAGTTCCTACTATGCACTTCCTATAAACATTGTCATGTAATCTTATGACACCGTCGTCACATCATAAAGTATAGTCATTGTCAAGTCATAAAGTCATTGTCACGTCATAACGTCGAAATGCAGGGCCAAGCTGTGCGCATCGATGCGCGCTCCATTTGTTAATATTTAATATTTCTACTCAGAGCTGACCCGCATGATAAAGTGCGAGAGGAAGTCCTCGCCGTCGTCCAGCATGACGTCACCGCCCTGTGGGTCCCGTACCAGATCTTCAAATCCTCCTGCTCAATCGACGTCACCAACTTCCCGTTCGACAGCCAGAGCTGCCACATGTGGTTCGGCAGTTGGACGCACTCCCGACAGGAGGTGGATCTGGAGATGGCGTTCTCCAGCGGCATCGACCTCAGCACCTTCCAGTCGGACTACAAGGAGAGCAGTGAGTGGGAGGTGGTACAGACCGTCGCCGAGAGGAAGATCATGTCGTCGGTGAACGGGGAGCCGAATTACGCGGTGCTGACGTTTCAGCTCGACCTGCGGCGGAAGTTCGTTTTCAGCAGCTACATTCTCACCCTACCCTGCGTGTTTCTCGCTTGTCTCACGCTAGTAGTATTCTGGCTATCTCCAGACAGACCGGACAGAACCGCCTTAGGTAAGCATATTTCCATCTCCATTTATATATTCTATACAATATACAGGCAATCAGGGCCGTGAACGAGCTTTTCCGGTTTCATACTAGTTTTCGCCATATTTACACCATTCCGATGACCACAAAACGCAATCTCGTTCGCTGATTAGCGAAGGCAAACCAAAACATTCTAACATGATCCTGCATGTTAGATCATCAGCGCCGACCTCATCCGCCTACGAGCAGCAAATCTTTAAAACCGCTGGGATTTGTAAAACTGCTAACAAATCATTCATTATTTAGGGAGACTTTGTCTTATAAATCCCGGGGCTGACGGATAAATCTGATGCTGGGTTTGCGAATATGGGGGTGGCTGAGACTGAGAGATGTCTCCCTCACGGCCGGTGTTGCTGAGACTGGGAGATGTTTCCCGCACCACTCGTGTTGCTGAGATGGGGAGACGTCTCCCTTACCGCCAGTGTTGCTGAGACTGAGAGACGTCTCCCTCACGGCCGGTGTTGCTGAGACTGGGAAACGTCTCCCTTACCGCCAGTGTTGCTGGCACTGGGAGACGTCTCCCTTACCGCCGGTGTTGCTGAGACTGGGAGACGTCTCTCTTACCGCCGGTGTTGCTGAGATTGGGAGACGTCTCCCTTACCGTAGGTGTTGCTGGCACTGGGAGACGTCTCCCTTACCGCCGGTGTTGCTGAGACCGGGAGACGTCTCTCTTACCGCCGGTGTTGCTGAGACCGGGAGATTTGCTGACTTAGGAGGCGGCTCCGCTTGACGTTGATTGATACAGAGAGGCGATGATATCTGATCCTTGGGTCTATAACCGGGGATGTAATCTTCCTGTTCGGTCACTGATCTAGTACTGAGTATAAGGTGTTTAGCTGGGACAAAGAGGGTAGGGTTCAGAGTCATATCAGATCAGCGACTGTCACACATTTGTCAAAAACAATCTCCGAGTCTAAAAGTCTTGACGTCCTTGCACGGGATGAAGCGAGCAACTTCCTATTAAAGCAATAAATAAAAACATTGTGGAGGAAATCATAGCGAATCTCTCTTCTTACTTTCACAAAATGCAACTGTATTTTATCAACCAATTTCCATACTGCCTCAGATCTAAACGACATACAAGTTATTTCACTTACAGATCGACATATATAAAATAGATATTGCATGTTCATGAGCCAGACATATTAGCTTACTCTAAATATGTTATTTGTTCATGGCATTATTACTCGTTTTAGAGCATCTCATTTCCTCTCAATCCCTTAATCAATTGTGGACTTTCGCTAAACTCGGCTACATGATTCCCTTTATATTTTCAGCCATGAGCATTTTCTCTAGTTTCCTGCTGCTGTTGCTAACTTTAGTATAAGCTGCTCCTCCGAAAACCTCATCAGTACCTGTGTTAGGTGAGTCGAACCCTTCCACCCAACTGGGTCGTCAACCTGCAAGTGATTTATATTTGTACCTTTAGAATAACTAGTGATTAAAGTTAAAATTTAATCAATCACGTCGTCTGATAGTCGCCATCTCGCTTGTGGCTCATATTTAATATATTGATGAAGTAATAAACTGTTTTATGATTATAATGATGGCAGTGTTTTTATCCACGCTTGTTGTGAATATTTATCGTGCCGGTGGCTAAAAATGGTGAGTATTCAAATTGGAGGAAGATTTATTTGCTTGTGCATTTGGCACTAGCTGAATCAGATTATTTTGAACAATAAAGTTTATCGTGAATGTTTGAGATAATTGTTTAACATGTATGTGTCTTTGTTTATGTTGTGTTAAGTTGTTCCTTGTTTGTCACAGTGTGGTTGCCGCACTGTGATGTAAGTGAGGCCGCTTGCGGTCACACCTGAGTGACCCGCACTGGTCAGATGTTACTCCCGGAGGATTAACGTAATTGGTCAGAGATCATCTTATCTCTATCATGTGATTCCCCAAAGTAACTGCCAACATTCTAACATACCTATTCAAAATTCAAAATACCGTTAGTTGGCAAGAAGCCTCCGAACATTGCACATGTTGTACACTTTCGTCCATGATCACGCATTAATAAAGTATTCCGAAGAATATCTTGGACTTATGTTATTTTGCTTATAATAACTTCAACAGTTTATTGTTTTAATTCACATTTGCCATGTTCTTTGTATTACTTTTTAATGATAAATGCAAATGCCTGTCACCGGTTGTTTTCCCCCTTTACCAGAAAATTCGAAAACATACAATGCAAAATGGGATTTTTTTCAGACGACAGAATCTATTACCAATTTTCCTAGGGACATTGCATAGGGTTGCACCACGATATATAACCTTTAATGTAGCGAAATTAAAAAAACTGGGACCCGGCCCTGAGCGATGGCTGTTGTCCCGGAGAAATTATTGATTCAGGTGTTACTTGGTAAACTTGGAATTGTGTGCATCCCTCCATTACCTCAAGCGATGATAAATTCAGTATGAGAGGCAGTGGCGGTGCTCTCTCCCAATGACAGATCACCCTGCTCGAGTGACGGTGCCTAAACATGCCCCATATTTGAAATAAATCGTGAATATTTGCTCATCGATTTCCCTTTTATTTGCAGATTACTATTGACTTTTTGTCTCGTGTGCTTTGTATGAGAGGAAGTTTATTCACAAACGAGGAGTTCGACAACTTGATGCCGGAGCAGACGACACTCGTGCCCAACGTGATCACCAAGCGCACTTCCTCCGCGCATGCGCAGGGCGGCGTCGTCACACGCGACTCCTGGCGGGAATCACGCGCCAGAAAAACAACAACTGCCACCAGGCGGCGGCGGGCAGGGCCGGTAATCTGAGACAGTCACGTGATCGATCTGAACATTCCCACGTGGGCTACCTGCCCATGCCCAACGGCAGCGCCACATCCGGGGCCTTGTCACAGGACTTGACGTCACTGATCGAGGAGCAGGTAATGGAGATGCATATTGCATATTATTGATGTGATGAACTTTTGAAATTATATATCAACCATATGCCTCAATATTTGCTCAATGGTGCTATTTTCTTAACACAAGATGGTGTTTTTTATTATCAAACTTCCATTTTGCTCTGGCTTAAGCATGCATATATTGACCAATTTCACTTTTGTCTTGGTGTCTGAATTATCCAGGGCGTGTGCTCTAGATGTAACATGACTAATCCGTAACTTTTCTGTCTTTATTCAAATGAAAGGATAATTGGGTTTCTTGTTGTTATTCTAGTGGGTGATTATTGTTTAAGTCATGTGATAGCTCAAATATGAAATGAAATATATATATTATAAATGTCTATGCATTATTTACAGTTTGCGTGTGAGAAATGAATGTATCATGCATTTATATCCAAAACTGTAATTTCAAGGTATTAATTTCAGATCTTTAATTTCCTCATCCCTTTTCAAGTTCTACAGTTTACAAGTACATATATACAAGCAACATATTAGAGTTAATAGGCTAATATAACATCTAAGACGGATCTAGATATTGAAATGTACGGCAAGACATAACATCGCATTCTTTAGAACTAAGTGATAACAACCTCGATCTGGCAAGTTACAGGCTCTGAGAACATAACGAACAGATGAGAGACTCGCATCTCGATTCTACTGGATCTTTGTACCTAATCAATTAGATCAATTTAACGATATTGTATTGTAAAGCTTTAAGTTAGTGACACACTTTCTGTTGCTCCATCTCCTGTTGATAACGCTGGATCGCTCATCTTAAGGAATAACTAATTTAGCCTCGTCCATTCCCTGATAAAGAATTGCCTATTGTTGGGGTATTTGAGCATTATTTCCGCAACTATTGACATGGAACACGAAGTTGTTGCCCATATCTTTCCTTAAAGATTTACATATCCTTTGCTTATCAATTATGTATATGTTTTCCATTAAAATAAATTGGACTTGTGGTGCACCGTACACATTTTGAAGCCTTACTAGCTTGTGTGCATTAAAAAAACCGGAATCCTGCATTACAAGCTTAAATTAATCATGAGCTTAAATCATCTGGTGGTTGCACTATACCTTGAAGTACTTTTTAGTGATGCTAGCTGCTCATGTGTAACTATATGAACAAATGAAAAGTGACAGTTCCAGGCTAATTTCAGAACATATCTGTACCAGCACTAGTATTGGTTACTAAGTGGTTGCTAAGTGGTTACTGAGTGGTTACTAAGCTTGCTAAGTTTGACGTCATAATACTATATGACATTATGTTAAATAGTCATTCCATAAATCATAACACATGAAACAAATTGCATTCCTCTGCTTTCCCCTTTACTTTATTGAGTTGTTTTTTTTCATATTGTTATCAATTATCAAATACTTTAATTAAACAAATAAGCGATCCAGCAGACTTTACTATCCGGTTGAGTTAAGAAGTTAGAGCTCACAGAAAATGGGTGTGTCAGATGGTAACTTGGTGTATATTGCGGATCGGGGAGGGCTCTCATGAAATGGGTGTGTCAGAGGATAACTTGATGTATATAAATGCGTAGAAATGATATTATGAACTGACATTTAAACGGTAGTCTCAAGTCCACGCAGGCAGGGCGCAGGGCCTCAGATACAATTTAACATATACATTTAGCCTGGCTTTATTACTATGTTCCTTTTGCTCAATTAAAGTAGTTTATTTATCAAGGGAAAATGGACAATAACAAAACTATAAGTGTGACAGGGGTTTGGCCTTCTTATGCTGAAACCCTACAACGACTACAGTAACTTGCTTACTTTTTCTTAAGGCAAACCACTATCTGAACAAATGTTTATTAGGTTTTTGGTAGGGATGAGAAAAATACATTATATGTGTCATTATAAAACCAAATAAGGCTAATACTATTTCCAATAGTTACTATCAATCCCTGCAGCAAGGGTAACAACAGCGAGTTATTATAGCACAGCTGCTAAGACGTATGTGTTTAAGGGCAAGTTGTAAAAGAATTGATCCGGTTTCAGTCTAAATCTAACGAGCATGTCGTCAATCCTATGTCCGGTACATGCTGACAACAGCGACTGGACAGACACAAAGGACTGCTCAACAAGGAAATCAATGGATATTTAGCTAAGCGCAAGACTGTACTTTATCTTTAACCAACCACCCCATTAACCTATCTGATGTAATAGAGAAAATTGGGCAAAGTGATAAGTTAATAGTCCCCTAAACAGAGACATCTAGGCTTCGAACCGAATTTTTCCACTTTGCTCATTGCATTTGCCAAATTTCACAATAGTTGAAATGAATCGAGTGATCGGTTGTTCGGCGATGTTAAGTTCTCTTGTCTAGCAATCAGATGATACATCGTAGGCCCATGTCCTGAATTCACCTCATTAACATGTTGAAGTTATTATACATGTTAAACAATACACAAACGTTACAAACATTGACGATACATTTTATTGTTCAACATAACATTCATGTACGCAGTCTCCTTTCTGACCGACCACAACCTACCTGACACATTTCTGATCCACCACCTGCCACCGTCCGTCCGTCTTTCTTAACGTCCCTCCGCTTCGGCAACCGCGACCACGGCGTTAGGAGAGAGCGGCCCCGGCGTTAAGAGAGAGCGGCCTGGGTAGCTGAGAGCGAGCGCGCACAGTGGACGGACGCCGGCAGATAGACGGAATACCCCTAACTTCTCAGCCACAGCAATGACGCCTTCATCAGGTAGAGGCGGCTAGATGTCAACAGCACGTTTAGAGGCAGATGTTATAGTAGCTATAGTAACACCGCCAGCTGAGGGGTGGCTCAGCATCTTCTGTGACTGATACAAGGTGTGGGAGGCAGATGTTATAGTAACTATAGTAACACCGCCAGCTGAGGGGTGGCTCAGCATCTTCTGTGACTGATACAAGGTGCGCGAGGCGGATGTTATAGTAACTATAGTAACAGCGCCAGCCCAGGGGTGGCTCAGCATCGTCTGTGACTGATACAAGGTGTGGGAAGCAGGGGTTACGGAAACATTTACCACACGCTGACACGTGGATGTACCTGAGCAGCAACTCACCTAGGCGTTACAACAACTCCATCTCAACTGTCAATATGATCGTGAACACTCTTAACGCACTTTTATTTGTGTCCAGATTGCTCGGTTTAATTTCCTGGTGTTTAGGAAGCACCAAGGCTCCTGATTCACAGCCGCTCGGATGTAACGGAGAACGATGGTGAGTTGTCAGATTCGTTCATTCCTCCATTATTTCTGCCAATCTGCGGCTAACGAATCACGACAGGACTCCCGGGATTGATTAATCTCCCGCGTGAAGAGATCATCTCTAGCTGATCCGGTTTATTGTCTCTCAATCTCTTCTTCTGTCATAATCACACACATAAAGTCGGTCTATGGTAATTTTTGTTGACGTTGCGATACATTTTTTCGCGTGCGAAAGGGTAGTTTAAATACGGAGCACAACTTCCGGAGATCATGATGATTACAGCGGCTAGAATCACAGATTTATTTATTAATGGGGCTCTTCTCGTGCATTACAAATCGTAAACGTGGAACCAAGTATGTCTTATCGATAAGAAATTGATGAAATTTTCTCAAGCAAATCTAATAAACGTCGACACGATGATTTTATCTTTTTGGATTGATAACATGGAAGAGATCAACGATTTCTACTCGATATTTAGGTCTCTATAGTAAACCATTAATGATAGATCCTCAAGAAGTATTTGGTTACGTACCCTCCGAGAAAATAAGGAGTTTACAGCTCTCCTGCTGTCGTCCTTCTTACTTGAGAAACAAGAGTTCAGCTTTAAATTGCATCAATGAATTTCAAGAAGTATTCTCATGTAAACAGGATATTCATAAAAGTACTGCAAAATTCAACATTGTAGTTACTAAGTTATGGTTGATTTTGTTTCCGATTCGTATTGAATGTAGAACATATTATATGCATGATACAAACAAGTTCATTTATAAATATTAATTACGCTTGCTGATTACTCTGATCATAGATATGAACAAATCTGTCGGCTCAGCATCCTTCATCATTCAGGGGCCATCTGGATACACACATTTTGATCATAGCGTCAGATAAAGCCTTAAATCGCGAGGCAAACTTGCTCGGTAAGCTAATTATGTAATCAAAGAATGGTAGGTTCATTGTCCGATCCCCGGGAGACCGCCATCGTTAACTCCAGCTCTGGCATTCTCACTCATTCCGGTCATTGTCCGCTTTATAGCTGGGACAAAATGTTAGCTTCCCACCACTTGCCAGATTTGTCAACCTATTCTGATTAGATGTCATAAACATTGTGGAAGGCGTTGCTCTCAATACTGGCTGAGAATCTGACGGACTAGTTTATTGAATGTCAAAATGCCAAGGTTCAAAGGTTCAAAGAATGTATTACTGTATATAGCCGACGGGCTGTTGAACGATGCTAGCCACATGTTATATAAAGTACAAAATGTTTCATTATTAGGATTATTTTAATATAAGCACCAGCCCTGTCTTGTAAATCTTGACCGCGTCTGTCTGAATTATTTTTCAAATTGATTTTAACAATTCACATCCCTGATTACATATGAATTAGTTCCGGATTATATTACATAATCACATTCTAAAAGGAATGTACACAGAACATATTAGTGTTTTTCTCTAGTGTAATATATTAATGAAAACTTTTGAGAACGTGGTCAAACAGCAGCTTCTTTTGACCTGATACTTTCATCCATCCCGGTATTTAAGTCACGAGACTTTCACCTGTCACCTTTCACCCCAAGCGTAATCCTGGGTGCAATGATGAAGTGAGACAGCGGGATATGAAACATATCCGAGTCGAGCTGTATCTCAGTTTTTTAATGCCACACGTTTTTTTCTCTCACTATAATGTTCTCCTCTCAGACAATAAGTTGTTGGCCTGGTTATTGGCCGCAGAAGATGCCAATAACCACACGTATTTTTGCCATAAAATCACCACTATTGTTATAAAAAATTGCGGTCCGCAATGAAATGCGGCTCTGTGGCTGAGTTTGCGAACCTAATCTGACCTGCATGCCTGGAATACTCCGAACACTGGGTAAAATAACCTCAGATGTTCAATAAATATGACGTTTACCGATATCACTTTTTGATTTTAAGTATCGCACCTCTCAATCTCCTGCTTGGCTTAAACTCACGCTCCATGGAAACTTGCTTCTTACATCAGCAACAAAGCGTCAATTACAATACCAGTTAAACAATGTGCGGAAAACGGTTGCAGAGTAAAATAAAATCTTGACACTCAAAACACCTCGGTGAGAAACTTTAAAACACTGAGCATTTAATTCTAGTTTTAACACCTGATACTCTAATCTCCTGCAGAAACTCAGCTATATTACAGCGCTAGAATTGTATCACCCGTTACTTAAAACTTTACAGCAAAAACTCACGTGTATCATCGAGCTAGAGTTCTAACAACGGTTACCACGTCATCGTGGAAGGTCGCAACAAATGTCTTCTCTGATGCTCTCTGACGTTCTTTTCACAACAAGCTCCCACAGATGATAGAAAAGGCAACTTATAATGAGGCGAGTGAATGTAAACATTTGTTTGTGAGCACACGGTATTTACACAAACACGTTAAACCTGATTGAAGTTTGCAGGATCACTGATGGTCAGGCGACGGTCAGTCGAATCCGTTGTCAAAGTCCCCTTGACGTATGGAAGAAGTAAAAATGAATTATTTTGTGTCAGAGAAAGACACAAGGGATCCATTGATTGCTGGGGTGTGTATAAGCTGACCTTCGCGTGTCCCAAAACTCTCAAATAGAGCGGCACTCCGGGGTTTGGATCATAAACGACGGAGGGACATCACGTCGTGAGCAATTAATCTGCCCGATGTCAGTCATTGTTGCGCTTTACCCAACATTTTAATACAAGGCGGCGTTTATTGTGAGTGGAGAGAAGAATTGACCGCGGAGTGCTAATTCAGCCACTTCCGGTGTGAAAGATTACCACTCCGGTCCTAAATTGATCAGGGGCCTTCAACGATTTCTTCTGCTGGCTATTTCTTCTTCTGGAATTTCTTGCTGGCTGGGAAGTATTTGTTCTGCTGGGAATTTTTTTTTGCTAGGAACTTTTTGAATATCATTTGTTCTGGTTGGAAAACATTCAGCATGTAGGTATTGTCCAAAAATGACATTTCGCAGGAGATATTGTCCGACAATTTCATTCTGCTAGGGGTATCAACCAAAAATTTCATTCTGCTGGGATCGGTAATCATCAAATGCTGGGAAATAAAACAATTATATCTGGCTGGGAAAAAAGAAGAAATTGTTATTGAATTAAATGGTGTTATATGCTCTGATTCATGCAGAAAAATGGGTTTTTTTCTGTCACAAGAACAGTAATGACCATATTCATAAATGTAAGGTCGTTGGAGGCCCTCGACTGATCCTTCCTGATAGAAAGTGATCGGGCACTTCCTACCTTACAGGGCTGAGTAGATGCTGGGGGCATCAAATACTTTCTCGAGTAGAGCCCTGGTCCGATTGTCCTTTATCGCACTTATTGATAAAACACGTTTAGCACTCGCCTGATGTCAGAGTGTGTTACATTGAGTGAACGAAGTGTCAATATAGACGATGAAGTAATTTGTTGTGACTCCCTATGAGTGAATATTCCGTCGTTTCCATTTAACAGTAAGTCGCACGTACCATCTGTTCTTTTGTTTTATGATGTCATGGCATTACTGAAAAAACTAATTTCTTTACGACGTCTATTTCTAGTTTGTGATCGAGTATCAAGACCGGTTATTGAACACCCCATCCCGCCACATTAACAGCCAGTCATAAGCTGTGCTGGCAAATCCTGATATCTTAATCTCCAGCTCGACTTACTGATACTTCGTGGAAACCTGCACCCAGTTTCTCGTTTCTCGCATCAACCAGCAAACGGTAATTGCAAAATTAGTTAATACAAGTGCGGAAAACGTTTGCAGGGTAATTAAAATGTTGACACGCAATACACCATCACCTCAGTGTGAAATTTAAACCATGAGCAACTTTAGTTTTAACACCGGTTACTTGTATCTCCAGTAGAAACTCGGGTATATTGTACCACCAGAGTTTGTTTGTTCGTTTTCCAGTCTCAGCCAGGTCATACTGGAAGGCCGCAACAAATGTCTTTTCTGATGCTCGCTGGCGTTCTTTTCCCAACAAGCTCCCACAGATGATGGATATGGCAACGATGAGGCCAGCAAATACAAACATTTGTTTGTGAGCACGGGATTTACAGAAACACATTAAACCTGATAGAAGCCGATTCCTAGGATTGACATTTCCGCCGATTCGCTCAAACCGGAGGTGTGTCAACCTTAAACCGGTCCCAAGTAGCATAACACTCAAGGTTTTTGGCTTTATTGAAGATTAAAAAGACACGATTGCCAATAAAACTCACAGTAAAACTTGATCCGAATTGTTGCTATGCGTGAACCTCTATCGCATGTTAAATCGGATTCGGTTGCCATCACCGGATGCTAACGTTTGTTATCAGATGCTACAGGAAAGGCGAGTCGACAATCTGTCTGGAGTTTGCATGCCATTAAACGAAGCCAAACAGAGATAATATAATAAGGTCTAAACGATCTGACGATTGTGATACCAAGTTTTCCGCTCGGATGGGTCATCATCATTATATATCATAATGGAGATCGATGGTCAGGCGACGGATGGTCAACTCCGTCCCCAAGGTCCCCAGATGACGTATGCAGGACGTATGACTGAGGTCATTACGTTTGATCGGGTCAGCCAAGAACTCTGACAAAGTGGCCCAAATACATAGAGGCACTGAATCAACTGAAATGACATTTTCATTGTCTTGGCTAGCGAAGAAAAAATGATTTTTTAAGCTCTCATGACTCAACTATCAGTTGTAGTTTCTTGCCGCTGTCTCAAAAGTATCTGAGCATGGTTCTATCTCTTTGAGGCAATTAAAAAAGAAAAAATGCCAGCTAACTGAGTTAGACGTGCTCATCTGAAAATGCAACAAAACTACTGTCAGTTGTAACTCGCGTTACAGAATTAAAACTGGCCGTTTCCCGTTAGCATAACTGTGCAGATTTCAAACATTCTCCTATCTTATGTAATTCATGCTATCGCGGCCTGATTAACACTCGCAGCTTCCACATAAGAGCCACGATACAGTCGGGTTTGTCACTAGTCCGTGGGTGGCAATACGAAATGGGCGGAGGACATATGCTGACATTCAAATTATTTGTCAGTGACTTTGTCAGACTATTTGAGCGATGACTATCAAAGAGAAGCAGGTTCTACTTGTTACTTGTTTTGAAAAATTGGACTGCCCTCTGTGGGCCAAAAAATCCAGCTTAAAGTCAAATATGTGTTATATCTGTGACATTTTATATCATTATTAATATAAGTGTCATTGTTATGTTTATAACTGGGCAAATATAAGTGAAGGTAATTTGAACAGTGGAATGTTTTATTATATATTTTATATTTGTCGTTTAATTTCAATTTACTTGAGCATCCATATTTTAAACAATTATGTATAACACAAATTATTTTTTTGCTCTAAATCAATTTTTATTGATACAAAAAAAATGAAAGTTGGTGGGGTCACGATTTTCTGAAAACAAAGGTCCGCTGGGTAATATTTTTCTCTCCAATTGCAAATTTAATCGTTTTTAAATTTTGGGAATCTGGACAGTCTAGTAAATTGTGATCTTCTCAGGACAAGTAGCTGAAACGGACAATGTGGTTCAAATGTCTACGGCTCAACAGGTCAGATATATAGCCGGCCACTGAACAGAGGTCACATGTCCAAATTAGTGACCCTTGAAGGTTTAATGCCACTAATGACCTACTTTTCAGTCTAATGTTGAGCTATCTGAAGCAATGTGTGAGTTAATAATCCACTGTGCTGAGTGAGTGATTGAGTCTTACCTGCTGGAAGTTCCGGTAAATTCGGTAGTGTTACGTTCCGGGTGCTGTGACTTGCCACTCCCAATGGTTTTGACCTTCGACTCTTCAGGCTTTTATCAATATCAACAACCGTTCTATTTTGACGCCGAAAAAATCTGCTTGACATCCCGCTCTCGCCCACTTGAGCCGATGTTTGGGGTGTATGTGAGCTGTGGGACTAACTCATCCCCCTCGGGATCCCCCTTGGGATGCGTTCCATGTTGATTGTATTAGAGAGAATAGGTTTCCGCCCTCACACTACGTGTATGTTTATAACCCATCTGTAGATAGAGGGATGTGTGATTGATCGTGTATTAACGAGAAGCTATCTGATGTGCCTCGTCCAGCAAATCACAGGATAATCTCCTGATTTAGGAGGATCACCGTCTACATATAGGTGTAGCAGTTATTTTTACCGGGAGATTAACGGGAGGACATGCAGCTCATCTGATTAAAGTTGTAAGCGGGCGACAGTGGTCGCTGATCTTAGCCGATTATCCGGAGAGTGGATTAAATGTCTCCCCGAAATGGCGAGATTCTTACAGGATAAAAAGTCCTAGCAGCCCACTCTCAGTGTGGATACATCTCCCCAGGTGGCGCTAATCGGAGACGTGTCCGACACAAGCATCCCCAGTCATGGGACGTCGGTGGACTATGTCACGTGATAATATAAGCCTTCTGGCTGTGAGAAAGTAGCCAAAGATGTCAGGGTGGTGTGTGACGTCACACGGTCAAATGGGTAAGATCCATCATTTGTCACATAGATAGCGATAATATTGTCATCGGATAAATGTTACAAACAGATCCCATCACACACAGGGACCATGGTCAGTGAATTAACCAGAGCTGAGGCCCGGAATTGTTCCTCTTTAATTACTGGTAACCCGGGAAATAAGTGTCCACCTGCTTCAAGGACGCGAACTCCCCAGGTGAATTTCCGGGCAGCCCGAGTGATACTATGGCCTGAGCTAAATTAGGTCACCCCGGACAGTCGAGTTCCTCGGTTTAAATTAAGTCTCGATTCATCTGTCCTTCTCGATCAACATGAACCCCCACAACGACAACATTAGCTGGAGCATCTGAGGAGAAGGGTTGGCCACTTGCCTCCTCCTCTCTCTCTCAGGTTTGTTAACGCGGGTGATTAGTCCTGGTTTAAGACCCAGGGTTTTAGATTTCGGTCTCTTGTATAAGACCTCATTTGTGTGGACCTGAATCTATGAATTATGGAGACCTGTAGGTCCAGAGGTGGGGGAGGTACGGACAGTTTAATTATATCGGGGCGCAGCCATGCCGTGAAAGCTGCGTTAGGGCCTACCCCACTCCAAGCGCTGTGGAGTGGGGTAGGTTATCCGCGGATAATCTC
>JAXGGS010054993.1:0-14218 GCA_035585475.1 Armandia brevis | reverse complement strand
ATTACGCAGGAGGGCGAGTCAAGTCAAGTTCCGACTAGCGACCTTGGTGTGGACAGCATGAGCTCACAGGGTGCACGGGCTATCTACGAAAAGGAAGCAAATATCGTGATTGACTACGACCAGTTGTCTGACGAATTTAGAGATGTATGTACTTGATAATTATTTCATATATCTCAGGGTTGATACCATTCCTTTACTTATAAGGGTGATATGTGGCTTTTGAAAATATCCCGATTAAATGTTTTTCTCCAGCTTGAAACCAACGATGAAGTCAGAAAAGCACAAGATCAGTTAAACAAGCAAATATCCGACATGCAAACTACAATACAGCGGATAAACGCGCCTAATATGAAAGCCATGGAAAAGTATGTTTATTTCACGTGTCATTGTTACTGCGCACATTTTTTAACAACCGAAATTAGTTCCGTATTTTGTAAATAATACAGCGGTAACTAGCCATCACTCTCATACATCGCAGATTAGACAGTGTTCGAGAACGATTCCAAGATACAACTACAGAATTCGAAAACGCTCGGAAACGAGCGAAGCGGGCTAAACAAGGTTTTGAAAAAGTACGAAAGGAGCGATACGACAGATTTATGCGTTGCTTCGATCACGTGTCGAACAGAATAGACGACATTTACAAGGTGACGATTACACTTAGACTTGAACCTGTGCTATGACAGAGTTTATTTAGCGGACTCTGAAAATTTATTCAGAATTCTTTTTCTTCTGTTTAGGCTCTTTCCAAGAATCAGAGTGCGCAAGCGTTTTTGGGACCTGAAAATGCAGAAGAACCCTACTTAGATGGAGTTAACTATAACTGTGTGGCTCCTGGGAAAAGATTCCGCCCCATGGACAATTTGTCTGGAGGCGAGAAGACAGTTGCTGCTCTCGCTCTTTTATTCGCCATTCACAGGTATAATGTTTCCCCAATTTGTTGAATGTTCCTAAGCAATGACTAGATCACCTATTGTGAGTGTTAAGTGAACACAATCTATCTTTCCTACAGCTACCAACCAGCTCCATTCTTTGTATTGGATGAGATTGACGCCGCTTTGGATAATACGAATATTGGAAAGGTGGCCACGTACATAAGAGAACAATCCAATCAGATGTTCCAGTGCATCGTGATCTCTTTGAAGGAAGAATTCTACAACCGAGCAGATGCTTTGATAGGAATCTATCCCGTGGTGAGTGTCTCTTATCTCTTATCATACTTAATGGGCTATATGTACATTGCCACGTACAATGTATATGCACTTTATTATATCATGATGTACTCATTGGCTGTATTTTACTTATTGAAGCAACACGCATCGCTATCTACAGCACATGTCTAGCTTAGCCCGCTATACAACGCATTTCTTTGCAATCCAATTTGGTGCAGCATTATCTAATTATACTTTTCATTGATTATCATTATGTCGCTTGTCTTGTGGCTTATGTGGAGTCAATCACATCAGTTGCTTGAAGGCTCACGCCTTGCTTCATATTTACCAATGGCTTTGTTTTTCAGCAATCTGACTGTGTTGTTAGCAAGGTATTAACAGTGGACCTTACAGAGTATCCCGACCCTGAAGACCCAGGAACCTCAGTATTTGCCAGCGCGACCGCCTCGGCATCCTA
Source organism: Armandia brevis (assembly GCA_035585475.1). NCBI lineage: Eukaryota > Metazoa > Annelida > Polychaeta > Opheliidae > Armandia > Armandia brevis. The sequence goes on along the minus strand of JAXGGS010054993.1, from coordinate 12,589 downwards.
TCACTAGATGCTTACGTCCCCCCAGTCTCCCTCACCCAAATCCAACCCCAATCTTTGTATTTGTTTTCTTGCTGTTGTGTAGTTTTGATGTTCTTTCTATTCGCATTGGGTTCGCTCTATTTTGCATGAATAGAATTATAAATTTAATCATGCATCACTGTATACCGCATATATATCATCTTTCACACCAAGCCCTCGACCAGTACAGTGATTTGATGTGTTTTAATCTTTGCGTCAATCCTTTTCTTGACAGCAAGGGGACTGTATTATCAGCAAGGTGTTGAGTGTAGACTTGACTGAGTTCCTTGAGCCTGACAGGCCTCCGAGTCCCAACCCTTACTTGGCCTACAGACATTGAATGTATTCTGTAGTACCTGTGCCATCTGTCAATTGTCATCGATGTAAGGTAACATGGTTAAACATCCTTGTTTTAACTGTACGTGTGTGATGAATGCGGATTACTCACTGCCATTAGTTTTCAGTAATTACAGGCGATGGAAAAAGATAAATATTAGACGAGTTCTACTCATTGCCAAGAGATATTATGACTTTAATTGATCTTTATTGTCCTTTGTCATGCGACTTGTAGTTTCGCTCCGTAGTTCTTAAATAACACTCAATGTTAAATTACGTATTCTGTCGTTTCTATGTAATCTTAAATACTGTGTTGTAATTAAAATGCTTAAATATTGAAGAATAAATCTTAACGATCGAACTATTTCTTTCTGAATTTTATCCCATTACAATAGTGGAACATCAAAATACAATTTTAGAATGGTTTATACCAGTTAGTTCACCGGTCGCCCAATTTGATAGGAACAGGGACAAAATGTGTGCCGATAATTGCGGTGCAATCAATTTTACACATTGAACCAAAGGCATTTGTAATCATGACGGCCTTATGTCTGAAAAGTGGCACTTTCGAATAGGATGCCCGCGTAGGCATTTAATAATTGTTATATAGCTAGTATTTCTTAATCAGTTTTTCAAATACTGGTGACAAAAATAATTGTGATTTTATGTTAAATCGATGAAATGAATATATTAGGACTGGTGTTATTATTGAAAATGTACATTGTATGTCAAGTTGATTGTTAGTGTGATAAAATGTTCATTGCATGGAGGTAAGTTAAATTAGGCTTTATACAATTATTGAATTGTCTCTCTGGCCCACCCCCATCGGCCAGTGACCACCCGTTTATAAATAACTAAAAAACTAAACTGCCACTCTACCTCTGTAAAAAAAACGAAACACCTCCTGTCGCCTGCATCCACCTCTTTGTACTCTCATGAAATTAGACGGAGGCGCTGGGAGCGGCCCTTAAATAAAATATGTTCAGTCACACAGCAAATTGCCCCAAAACATCACTTTAGAGAACATTTCTTAACGTGACGGTTGATTAAAGAAACCTTTCTCCAAAAGACAGTCACTTTAAATATTGTTAAAAATTCCCCAAAGAGGGTCAGTTACTCCTCCGATTATCCACTGCCCCACAGTCCGCTGCGCAGCGAGGCTATTGACTGGCCATGGAGATGTTTCTGGTATTCACAATTTTGAACCTGTTTTGGCCAGTTCGGGCTTTTCCATTCTTCAAATCTATTCGGGGTATATCAATTTCTGGTAGTAAAGGATGTCATTACGGTATTAAATCAAGACAGAATTAGAACAATGAAATCAGACACTATGGCTATTGCTCCCTTTCATACAGGGGCAATAGAGCTATTGTTTCCTTGCACGTAGTAATAGACTCCATGTCTAGCCTTGATAAGCTCATCCACATATTATTCGTTTCACTCATTCGGGCATTAATAAACAGTTAGCTAGAATTCTGTTCACTTCGCTCGTCACAAGGCTTTGCTTTAATTACACTAGAGCTATATAAACTGGTACATGTATTCTATTATTGATGAGTTGTGGCTGTAGATGCAAACCACAATTAGACATCAATATATTATCTCGTTTAATTATGATATATATATCCATTAAATAATGAATAAACAGTTTTGAGTTACAGGAAATTCATTTATTCATCTTAAACTTGTGGTTCTTGCTTGTAGAGCATTTATAAACAAACCCGGTTCAATCCGTGATCATACATTGATATGTTGAGATCACCCTCGTCTCCTGTTAATGCGCCTGTCCAGCAACACAAACATTTCCTGTAAGAAATAATAACATGTACGAGGGACACCACTACTGGATATGTGTTTTTACTTTTCAATTTCAATTCATGTGTCGTAAGAAGTTGTTCGGAGCCTAACTCTTAGTTCGTCCTGAAGATCTGCATTGAGATCTGTGTCTGACAAAAGATGCTGATATTCCGCCCAGCAATATGCAGAGATCGCAGTCAATGCATATGTAATAACAATCGCCACTAAATTAAGGACATACATATATGAGGCTCGTTTCAGTCATTAAACACAATTGTATAAAAAATATAATGATGAGCGGCCTCACATAATAAGACATGCTCCGGAGAATATAATATCGGACTGTCCATTTCGGGTTCCGAATTCTTCAAACCCTGGTATCTCGTCTTTTGTTTCAATCCTGACAAGTTCCATTCCAGTTTGTGTTCCATTTCGTTCGAGTCATTACATTTCTGTTCATCACTTAAAATATGCCAGCTAGCCATGGTGCAAATGAAAAAACCCACCCATGTTGACCTCATTTCTTGTATCACGATCTTGTTCTTTCTGGTGCGGTTTCTAGGCCCAGAGGTTTTAATTGTAATACGTCATAATCATTATCTTTCAACCAGAAGCCATTATTACAAATCTTAGGGATCATCGGGTACATTTGAAATATATTTCTTCATACAAATCGTTCTATATTAATTCCCAGCTATGTATCAAAAAGTCATGGACTTTGCTGAGCTCGTCGCGCTCTCATTAGAGCTTTCTGCGATATATTACCGCCGATTGAACGACATGATTTGTAGCACATGGGAGCGTATATATACAATGTATGTACAAATAAACCAATTCAAATTCACTTCAATTAATTATCACCTGACTAATTCAGGGAATGTGACACAAAACTTAGTATTCTACACAATGAATGGATGTTCATTTAAGCACACTACGGAACTCTTCTTTTTACATGTTTGCGTTTGAAAGCCTGTGAATAAATACGACACCAATGATAATTCTAATGTTTATACTAAAAGTCGATGTTGGAATTTACGTTATCATGATTTTTTCACGGACTTAATGATTCGTTGTTACCATTTCACCCAAAAACCGTGATATCGAGTAATAGTACCGGTAGGTCAATATCTTGCCACGAACGTATTAAAATATTAAGCGAACGCATAGATGTCCATATAATAGATTACATGTGTATGTAACATAAGGTTAGTTAATGGATAATTGTTAGTATCAAATTACCAATTACTCGAGGTAATTCTAACTGCGCCGTCTCACTAGAACAGATTTTCGGCAAATCATAGGCATATTTCTTCGTACAGCATAGAATGCGGAGTGGACAATTTTCCGAGGCATGATTTACTTTGTTGACGCAATATGTATCTTCAAATTCCATGCAACTTTCCTGTGAACTGTATTTTCTGCCTGTTCTTAACTATTGGATACGCATACGGACAAGGTTTGACTTCTTGATTTAAATACCATAATAGCGGACAAATTCGCTCTCCGTTATGTTCCGAGCAAACAATCATCTGTGCTCTTGGTTTAGAACTTTATGATTTGATTTTAATTTAAACTTAGAAAGAAATCTGTCTTTATTTTGGTTTCAGAAAAGACAATACGTTATGACGAAGCTACAGGTGAGTCATACAATCATGTTTGAAAACAGGTTTCCATTTGTTTGTTACTTGTGTTTACAAGCGTAGCTCTTTTCGCATTTAAACTTACTTAAGCCAACTGCTATGAAAATGCATTACAAAATCCACACTTTCAGATGAACTGTCGGTGAATGTTGTTCTGGTCACTGGGGGTATAATCGGCCTTATTTTAATTTGCATGGGCATATTCGTGTGTCTTCTCTTCTGCAAGAGGTAGGTTATTTTATTAATAAATAAACAATTAAACTATGTTTTGTGACAACAATTGCAAATATTTAAAAAGGCTCGCGGTTATTTGAGACAACTATCTTACTACAACAAACTCATTCGGACATATACGTGTAAAATTCATTTTTGTAGGAGTGAAAAAGAGACAGAGATTACCCACTGGAGGAGCGTCGAGGATTGGCAATGTACCCATAAACCTATTATACTGGTACACAAGAGGGTAGGATCGGGGGTTTTGTCGGTACCTGCGGAAGTACAAACCGACTGGGAGCCAGTAAAAACTCCCGCCCCAACCCCCGAGACTCCTAAACCACCAACCGTCGAGAAAAAAGTCATACAGCCCAAGATGCCCGAGGGTGTGTGGCTTCCACATTGTCATGGCGTCAGAAAGCATCTGATAAACACCAGTACAAAATAAATATCAAGCAGACAGAAACCATAATTTAGTGAAATAATGGACTTCTCAACGTGTTCACCATGTTCGAAAATGCACTCTTTATGATACTCGCTACGATTAGAAAAAACTTCAAGTTTACTGATAAGTTGTTTTGACGAGTTTCTATTTTTTATATCACCGCATTTCTCCTCCTCGATATTTTCCTGTAAACAACCAATAAAATACAAACATATTATTTGTTTGTTGGTCAGTATCTATGCCACATGTCTGATTTGTGAGAGGTCGAAGAGATTGATAATGACATGTCCTCGAGTCAAATCGTGTCACGATTAAAGCTAGAAGAGCCCGTGAATATAAGACATCTGGTTTACCTTCTCATGTTCACAAGCTATTGTTATTTGTCCGGGTAGATGCTAATAAACTAATGTCCAAACTGCATAGATGTCGACAGTCAAATGTCTTCAATGAAGTCTTTTTAAAAGACTGGACTTAACTTGGTGATTGGTAGCACTTTTAGACGAAAGAGGAGCTTTGTAATATACTTGACGTCGATGCGCTTTTCTTAATTTCTGATAACCGTGGATATATTTGAAAACGTTAAAGGCCTCAACGGATAATCGCAAAGTCACAACTATTAATGTATTTTCAGCAACATAGAAATAGGTATATATGTCATTGTAGGATCAGTAGACATGGATCTTATGAAATTGCTTTCCTTTTTCGCACTTTCCGTCTTACCAAAAGACGCAATTTTAGTATATGGTAAAAATGAGGTTACAGATAATTCTTTTGATTAATTTAGAATAACAAACTCCTATGTATTTGTGTTTCGTGTTATTGGTGTTAGACACAGGTAGTTATCATGAAACTTCCAGGTGACTGTTCAGCCCCGACGATGATAGGAAATGGCTTTGTTATAAGCGTTGGACCGTACACGAACGGCACCAAAGCGGTGTACACATGTCAGAATGGATATGACATGACAGGAGATGCTGATGGAGTTGCCTGCATCAGCGACGTTTGGACGGGATCTGAACCAACTTGTACTACCGACCGGCTGTCTACATCTACAAGTAAGGCAGGGGACACTGGGTTTAGATTTGGATGTATATGCCTAAATTTTTACGGTGGTGAATGAATTATGATACACATTGTACATAATGATACAATTATGAAAACCGACAGGTGCTTCAATTTGGGTATTGGTGGTTGTTGGCATTCTTCTGGTGGTCGCTCTCGTCATTGGTTTAGTACTGGTCTGCTGGTGTTGCTGCTGTGGGAAGCAAGTTAACCCTATCGATTTCTATAACAACATACCTGAATCACCATCCTCTCTCAGGTAAATACCTCAAATTATTTTAAACCTGAGATTTTACCTGGTTTTCAGACGCAGCAACACGGTCGCGCAGTTACATGGCGGACTTTCAAGACAAAGTATCACCAAGAAAGAGAAAACCACCGCGCTCAACATGTTTCATGACTCGCCGGGATATCCTTATTGGATAGACATAGGGGGAGTTCCATCAACCATACACATGGGTTAGATCAAATATACATTATATATCGCCAAAAGGATTTTTCTCAAATTTGTTCCTCCGTATTTATAAACTAGTTTAATTATTTGCTTTCAGATGGTAACACAGCTCATTACCTATACAAACAAGGAGTTAAATCACAATTTGCCCAGACTGAAGAGCCTGCACCTGTGACGATAGATATAAAGGGGACAACACCTGAGAATCCTAGAACTGGTGACCTTTACCATAAGACCTCTAACAATGCTTCAAATGTAAATACATGTAGAATTATTTCGTAGGGGCCAATGGATATTCAATAGTTTTAGTATTAAATTAGTCATCATTTATTCCATACTGTCATGAGTGGCTATTTCAAATTCTGTTTACACATAGCATTCAGAGGAATATACTCAATCATCATGCAGTTTTTGTTATCATACATGATATTAATTAAGTTCTACTGTTTCAGAACAAGCGGCATGTTAGCCAGAAAATGACACAAGCGATTAGATCAGGTACTGCCACCGTGCATCAATCTTACAAGAACGACAAGTCATCACGTAATTCTACACATTCAGGAACAACAGAAAATAAATCAACTAGCATGTCTAAACCACTAGATCAAACAGGTGATACAGTTACTGGGAATAAGAAGCGTCTGTCCGCTTCAGAGAAAGGCGAGGTGAAGAGAGTAGTTCCTGCGCTCACGCCTCTGTCTAGTGCGGTTCCAAACACGTCATCAGACGCGAACGGACCAAAGAAAGAAGCCAAGAAGCCACAGGCGTGGATGCCTCATGCCCAACCTATGAGATCAATAAATACTGGCACAAAATAAACAATAATTACATACCGTAATTGTGCAGTAATTGTAGAAATTCGAAGCACGAAATTTAACAGGGTTCGCGGTTGAGGGGAATAATTTATATAGTGAAGAATATACTATTAGGTGAATATGAGACAATTCATACACATGTTCGGCCTTATATACACGCATCGAGAATTATCAAATTCGTTCAAATCAAAAAGAAAATTCAATGATAATTTACTAATAAGTCGGGCAGCCGCGAAGATAACGTGCGGTTTACTAGCACAATGCACAATTTGAGTTTTAATAAAGAGCTGAAAGTTTCAGCTTTGCGTATATTTTTTATAGGATTTAGTTACAAGAGTCATCCCGTAATCTGCGGTTGTTATTGGCTCTTAAGTTAAACTTTATTCACAGTCACGTGATAATATGTACTCTGCTAGGTGAGTCGATGTCATTTAGGTGTATTCATTGTAAAGCACATGTATTTACTTACTACCATTAAGTCTGAAAAGGCAAACAGCGCCCAGCTTAGTGCGCCGCAAACATAAGCTTATGCCGCTCTTATGGGGGCGCCTATTTTGAAGCAAATAAATAGCGGTTGGTGTTCATCAATTATTAGACTCATATTCTACAAGATTACACGTTTTTTATCTAATTGGTCGACATGAACGATATGCAAGTATTGGTACACATAGGGAACGTAATTACAACGGCTGCGGAGTTTTCAAAAGGCCGAACATTTCGCCAATAGCTCAAATAGGAAAATTGCCACGCAATTATGAAATAAATAATTGCGCTCATCCTGAATAGAGGATTAACAGTTCTCCAAAGACTAAATGTAGGTAAGCATGATGTTAAAGTCCCCGTATATGATGATTGTTAGAAAATAATTGAAATGGGATGTATCGATAATTATAATTCGGTAATATGAATACTAGAATGTTTTAAATGTTTTATAAATGATTCGAGTTCTTTTCAAATTCCCAGGAAATCATCTTCTTCTTGACACTTCACTGTGTTATATTCTTGGTGTTTACAATATACCAATATTTGATAAGAATGTGGAGCGCAGTGGCTGCTGTATGTGTTATAATAGGAGGCCTCTTAACGCTTGTGCTCATTTTCTTCTGCGGATGGTGGTGCCCACGTCACGGATGTTGCAGAAGGTAGCCTGGGTCAATCCGAAAACATAAATAAGAATTCATATAAACGCTGAATTTCACCGTTTGTGAGCGTAGTGTTTATATCTTTATAAAGAAATAAGAAGGAGTCGATAGATGACTGGGAGAGCTATGACGGCAATGAAGAATACGAGGGATTATCGGGTGTGGATGTTAATTCTGTGATTATAGCACCTAATGGAAAACCGTACAGGATGAAACAGGCCACATACAGGGATAGTAATGTAATCACTAAGAATATCATCGTCAAGGAGTATGACAAGTAGGTTGATGTGTACTATTATGAACAAACATAAACGCAGGTCATTCGATACATAGCTATACATATAATCACAGCATGTTTGCGTGTGATAATTATATTGATAGATATACACATTTCATCTTAGACCGTTATTGAAGTCTTCACAACCGAGAGAGAAGAAATCAAAGGGGGATTCAATAGATGTGACAAACGCCAAAGAAAACATACAGAAGGAAGAGAAGAAAGCAATAATGGTGTCAGTGGGAACCCAGAAAAATGTCGTAGTATCGGTATAGTGATTCTATCGTTGTTCCATGGGAATATGTCAAGGGTATGTTTAATATATGTATATGTTATGCAGTGACATCTCATGCATGCCCTCACTCTTCCTCTTCAGCCTCGAAAACCAATATTTATTCAAACCACGGAATTGGTAACGGCTTCAACTCAGACTCAGGAGGCCCCAAAACCAAAGAGACGGAGAATACTTCCAATTTCTACCGTACATCTTATTGCCCAACACACACCAAGGGCAATAGATAAAAACAAAGTAGAAGCCGCGCCAGTACATAACTCAAATACAAACTATATAGAGGAAAAGAGAAAAGAAAAACCAAAACCCATCAGGAGACTAACTAAACCTAATCCGCCCCTTCAATCATCAATATCCAATAGTACTCCAAATCCAAAGAAGACTGTCGTACACAGGCAATCAACACCAACACCCATTGTTATTGTTGACATTCCTAAAGAAAGAAACAAGGAAGACGACAATGATATACCCACAAACTCTGAAAATAAGGTAATCGAAACATTAGTTGAGGAGGAAGAAGAGGACATTGATAAACAGAAGAGCGTAAAGACACCACCGGCTCCATTACCTCGATCGGTTTCATATGCACGGACTTCTGAGACAGGTGAAAGCCGGCCTACGTCTGGTGTTGTTGTAGTACAGGAAGAAAAGAAAGAAGAGCCTGCCCCTATACCATCCCAAGAAAACCCTACTCCGGTACAAAAAGAAACATCGAATATTGACCCATATCCTGCAGAGGAGGAACCCAAAGGTGACCTCAATCAACCGGCATCTCCCCGCGAAGACATGTCTAAAATCAAGGTCAACCCTAATGATGATGAAGCAAAATCAACAATGGAATCGGAGGCGGAGAATGAGGACACCGAGCCAACCAAAAATCAATCGTTTATTCCACCATCTGAGCCATCCAGAAATATCGATAAAGGGAACAGGCTTGCTGCTCAAGTAAGACTATATACAATTCCGAAACGGTTAAAGCCAAAGTATGGCAAGAAAAAGGAATTGAAGGAATTTGACAAGATGTGGCTCCCGCATTCACATGGCAATAGGGAACTGAATACAAGAACCAAATAATCTACGCTTATCACTATTCATTTCCAATTGTAAGTGTAAATCATTGACATGGCGTTCCTTCACACTCTAAATGATGATTCTGAGTTTGTCCAAAACTTTAAGCTAATAGCATACGCCTTTTGATTGCTCTATCTGTCTATGGTTTCTGTGCATTGGAAATAAATGTTATATATGTACAATTGAATGTTGTGTTTATTTTCATTGGCATGCTATTAATTAATACATGACATAAGATACAGACATGCACAAACATATAAATGATACAAATGAAAATGATAAACACTTTTTGTTATTAATTGGCATTGGTACCGTGGGGCATGTTTGAACCCCGGAACATTACAAAGATCCATGCGCGTTGGTCAGGTCATACCTGCTCACATTGCTCTTGAATCAGGTTTAAAAATACATGTATGTATTGGATGTACCTGTTTGATTGTTGATGTTTATTCAATACTGTACCATGGTAAAATCTGAAATATTTGCCATCCACGTGGATCAAATTGAACGTTATGCTAAGTGCTCCCTTTGATATGGAGAAACAACATTGACTCACCAAACATGAAAGTATTCAAAGTTGGACTGGTAAACACTTAGCATGAACACAGTAGATATTTGCTTTAAGATTTAATGTCGTCATTACCCATATACCTTGACTTGAGTCCTTGTTTGATGGGACGTTTTTTACCACTGTGATTGAAATCATCAGTTGATCAGTGCATCTATTCATGCGAGTGCTCGGTCATGGAGAATTTAACCGGCAACGAATCAATCATTATGCAGGACTCACAGAACACTTGAAACAGGGAGCCATCATGACATCTTCCAGGCTTAACTTAATCTTAGTGATTGTAGTGTTTTCTGTAGGTTTAGGAATATCGGGTAAGTCGCTCATCGTTCCTTTAACTTTGACATAATTATGTTACTTTATAAAAATTACCTCTCCAACTCCTTCCAGTTATGATCGAGCTGTGATCTTTCAAGAAGACAAATATAAGTTACATATTATGTGTAATAAGTAGTAAAATGTAAAGCTACGCGTCTTTCCCCTATAGATGCTCAAACCTGCTCTGACCCTCCAGCAATTGGAAATGGCTACATTACCAGTGTCGCTCCGTACAATGATGGAGACAGGGTGCTCTACAGTTGCCAATCAGGGTAAAAATGTCATGACTTAACGTAATCATCACGATCTGTGTAATAAGCCTGTAGCTATGCAATGATCAGACGCTCAACTACAGAGTTCTTGAGCAGGTTCTCATTGACGGGAGACGCAGATGGTGTGGTGTGTGATGGGGCCACATCAGCATGGAATGGGACGGAACCATCTTGCACATCATCAGAATCAACACTTGGAGGTAACGTACGAAGAATCCACTTTCATGGTCAACCTACTAGCTGCTTATGCTTCCCTTTTCGAAAAAGACAGTCCGGACATAGTATATGAAAAGAGAGTATTTTTACAGGATTATCGTTAAGCAATTGGATTTTGATCGGTCTTGGTATTCTGATGTTTATAATTCTGCTGATTGCACTGATCATTGTCTGCGGCTGGTGCTGCCCAAAACTCGGATGGTGTAGAGGATGTTGTGATGGATGTTGTCAAAGGTAGCCACCTCTCCCAGCCAGTACTATATGTTTGAACTTCAAGAAAAAGAATAATTAAAAAGATTCAAGTTATAATCAAATGTTTTATTTTTATTTCCCTCAGAAAAAGAAACAAGGTGGCTAGAGGAGACCGGGATGACCCTGATCTGGTGTCTCTAGAATCATACGGAGGAGATTATTCTAACATGCCAACGATTTTTATCGGACCAAACGGAAGACCGTACACATACAGAAAAGGTCAACCACCATCAAAAGGAGGCAGGTGAGACAAAAGAAGAGGTTTAACACAGCGATGCGTTTACCAATTTTCGGGAGTTTTTATTATTGCTACTGGTATCGTCATTTGATGCTCGATGCATCTTTTCCGAAATAATCTTCAGTCAAAGTGTTTTAACGTAACAGAAAGGTGAACAACCTATCAAAGGCGAACAACAGGAATAATGGATGGGTGAATGGAAGAAGCATCGACAGATCACCGAGGACCAGTGAAAAACATTGGAATGTGAGCACCGCAGTTAGTATGTTAAATTCTTTGCAAGACATATGTACATGTAGAAATGTGTAATGTTTTGATAATATTTTTTACTCTCGAATATAATTTTAATATCAATTATTATATGACATTTCTTTTTCTGTCTCTTTCGCTATCTACATCAAGACTAAGACTATGACAACTGCGATTAGTACACAGACTAGCCCAAGAGATCTAAACAAGCCCAAGAAAAATGTCCAACCCAAATCCGCTCAAACTATCGATAAAGGAGAAATTGCGGTCAAAGAGTCTCATCCCGCGGAGGAAAAGAAACAGGAAATAGCCACACAAACAGGCCAGCAGCCAACCGTTCATGAAGAAGAAAGTCAATTTGAAGAGCGGATCATTACACCGAGGAAAAATGAAAGAATATATGGAAAGAAAAAAGCAAAGCCATTGAATAACGGACAATGGCGACCACATCATAAACCTATTCGAAACAATAACACGTCTACTCAGTAAACCACATGTTACATAGTTTCCTTTAATATTGTAAAACATTTTATGAACATCATTTATTGATATACATGTATACTTATAAGAAAAGTAAAGGGTCTCAATATTTATTTCAGTATATAATGGATATACTATTGAATGGTGTAACATTAATATACTGCCAGACTTTAATTGAAAATTGTTTACACTTATTCAGTTGATTTGATTTGAATGATTTTATTACCGGATTGATGCATTGATATATATATTAAAAGTGAATATAGGTAAATGGGTGGTGAGAGGAACCAGGGGCTATACAAGCCCACCACCCATGCGATTAATTGCTAAGCCAGGTTGTACCACAGATAAATTTAAGTTATAGTGAGAGAGTGTTTACAGCTCTTTGCTAAACCATGTATGGTTTTAGCGGATAAATTACAGTATGACTGGGG
>JAXGGS010054882.1:11079-22804 GCA_035585475.1 Armandia brevis | reverse complement strand
GCCACATGTATGCGGCTGTAGCCACATGAATGCGGCTGTAGCCACATGTATGCAGCTGTAGCCACATGTATGCAGCTGTAACCACAGGTATGCAGCTCTAGCCACAGGTATGCAGCTGTAGCCACATGTATGCAGCTGTAGCCACATGTATGCGGCTCTAGCTACATGAATGCGGCTCTAGCTACATGAATGCAGCTGTAGCCACATGTATGCAGCTCTAGCCACATGTATGCAGCTCTAGCCACATGTATGCGGCTGTAGCCACATGTATGCGACTCTAGCCACATGTATGCAGCTCTAGCCACATGTATGCGGCTGTAGCCACATGAATGCGGCTGTAGCCACAGGTATGCAGCTGTAGCCACATGTATGCAGCTGTAGCCACATGTATGCGGCTCTAGCCACATGAATGCAGCTCTAGCCACATGTATGCGGCTGTAGCCACATGTATGCGGCTGTAGCCACATGTATGCAGCTCTAGCCACATGTATGCGGCTGTAGCCACATGAATGCGGCTGTAGCCACATGTATGCAGCTGTAGCCACATGTATGCAGCTCTAGCCACATGTTTGCAGCTCTAGCCACATGTATGCGCCTGTAGCCACATGTATGCGACTCTAGCCACATGTATGCGACTGTAGCCACATGTATGCGACTGTAGCCACATGTATGCAGCTGTAACCACATGTATGCGGCTGTAGCCACATGAATGCTGTATGTAGTGGTAATAATGAATATTAGATGCGTCAAAGAATGATGAAGATTAGAAATGTCATGAAATGATGAAGATTTGATGTGTCAGGAAGTGATGGATCGAGAATTAATTACTGAAGATCACATGCACCGGGTATTTTATCACCTGTCTGCGCTGCGCTCCTTCTTATTCTCGATTCTCGTCTTGGCGTATCTGTTGCCATGGTAACTACGATATTAGCTGCCACTTTATAGCAGGATGGGTTCTTGATACCTCGTTTACAAACGAGACCATGCTAGCTCTATACTTACATCGCTTGTTATACATATTTATACATACAAATGATTCGACGCACACTCACACATACATACATATATATATATATATATATATGTATGTCTAACATTTCTCTCTATATATATATGCATGTATATATTGTGTGTATATATTTGTATATATATTTATATATATATGTTTATATACATGTATGTATACATGCATGTGTGTGTGTTATATGCGGCCCCCATTGATCTCATGTAATCTATCTAGCCAGCAAAACGTGCACAAAAACCAACTTTTGTCAGAAAACATGTGAATCTCCTTGCACAATGTACAACATTCCAGGAATTTTCCTACAAATAAGCGTGGAAGAAATGCCAATGTCCAGTAACCGTGATATGTTTTCAGGAAATAGCTGAAATTACTCGTATGCTTCACCATGTCCTGCCTTGATACAAAATTTCCTCCTTTAGTGCATAAAAATGTGTGATTTACCATCTTACTGTAGACCTTAGATGCGGCAAGTGTGAATGCGCAGAAAATTGTACCGCCAAGTTCAGTATATTGTAAACATTGCAGTGACTACAGAAGCCGTTTAGCACAAGATAAATTATAGAAGCCACGTATTTGAGGCTTTTTTGTTGTTATTCCTTATTCGAAAAAACAGATTTGATATGGACCAAGGTTTACCGGGAAAACTGACACCAGGGTGTTTGAGTGCAGTACATCTAAACACATCTGTACGTTGGTCCTTTGTAAGCCCCTTGTTATTCAGACGCTAAGGCGGATTACTGCCTGCTTCCAAATATCGAAAACATGGGTTGATGGAAACAATTCAACTTTCTTTAGTATATTAGTATGCAGTCAATACTGTCTAATGTAATATGCATGCTACCACAAATTACGTATGATTTGACGAAGAACTGCACATACTACCTGATATCTTTTGAAAATGTCATATACGATTAAACCCAGAATCTTAAAGAATATTCATGCAAGTACCGGAACACGTTCTGTTCCATGTTAGGTAGATTGACTGCACGATGTGCATACATGTGATACGATTAACATGATATCTGGTATAACTGGAACATCTCACAACCTGGAGCTTTATATAAATATATAGCTGGGGCTGAGAGAAACCAGACTCGTCATAACTTCTAAACCAGCTTCAATTCATGACCTAATTCTGGGTTTCCGGCTCGCAAAATCTAAGATGAGATTCTCGTCATAGTCGGTTAATAACCCTCTCGCATTACAGCACCCAGTCTGAGTCTCAGCAGCCATTCTACGGGGGCACACTGAAACACATTACAGATCCAGCAAAACTGAATGATAAAAAACTGCATCTCACATATAAGACCCTGGCCACTAATTACTGTACAATGGACATGCCGAGCGTTACATTACCAGCGTTCTGCTGTCCTGCACAATAACCTCTGTCACAACTACAGGAATCCATTAGTGCTCGCGTAATGCCAGTGACCCGTGGTCACTCAGGAACTGGCATCACGACGGGTAAAGAGGAACATATCCTTACTAGGGAATCGCATTTAGCTCCGTTTTGTTGCATAGCTCCAACCAAGTCTAACATGTTTAGCGTACCTCATGTTCTTGGCCTTGCTATTTGACCCGCCTGCCATTGAGAAGTTTGTCTTCAGTATCATGCCAATCTGTCGCGTCAAAATGAACAGAGATATATACCACCGAATGCTCCTCTTATATAGAAGGTGTTCTGACCGTGAGCGATGCTCTCCCCGAACTAATATGGCGGACAGAAGGGATCACATGTCGGGTAATTTTAGTATATTGCGGTTGATTTAGTAATTAGGCGCAACTATCTGGTATATCAGGATTATACGGTATCACCTAAATGTTGCAATAATTTTCCCTTCTACAGTCTAACCCTTACCGTGATATACCATCTATGAATAGTTATATGAAGTGCACAGGACTTATTCCTTATGCAGACCGTGAGTGATTCGCCGTCAATAGCTAATTTATGTATAAGGTTGCAGGTTTTAATATTTTCCTGCCTAGAGCAAGCAGACACTGGGGTCACTACCCTCCGATCACTCCCGGATACTCAGTGGCTTCTAAACGCTGTTGTTTATAATGTAGATGAGACGTTAGGGTGTGCATCGGAGAAGAAGACAAGAAGTCTATTCGCGGATGGTTATATAGGAAAAGCTCCATGTCTTTGCGACAGATAGACATTTGTAATGAAATTAAGAAACGGACCCAGGTTAACTTGATACATACATGACTGCCTTGTGTTTTACTCCTATATTCATATTCATTTAATTTTTAAGTCAAACTAATTTTTGAACCGATATGAAAGTCTCAAGATACACTTGCAGGAAGAGCTTAATTCTATTAGAATTATTATATTAAGATAAAATAAAATACCTTCTAGCATCTTGACTTTTATCTCTCGGAGTTAATCAACATTCATCTGGCTTCGGCTGTAAGTGAATCTCTCTCCTCGTTATAACTGAATCCAATCACTGAGCATCTGAAAACCAGAGTAAGATCGACGTCATTTAATCTATTAGATATCGCCCATATCTAAAACCATTCTAACAGCCATACATACTGACAGAAGACAGAATATATGCATAGTTTATAATCAATAGAGTATTTTGTAAAGTTGTTTCTTACTGAGAAATAATCCTTAGAATTAAAGAATACTGTCAAAATGCTCCTTCTACACACACTGACTATTCCTAATCATTAGCAGTAAAATATCATGATGCCCCTCTGACTATCTTTCAGCCTTCCTCCACGAACATAGGTATATGTAAAATATCTTGTTTCTCCTACTTGACTCTCTCCAACCCTGCTAAGCGAGCATATGACACTTGTACACATGTAGCTCTCCTCAGCCACGCTTTTTACAGCGGCGGTGCGTCCGTTGCCAGGCAACGAAGATATTCCCGCGCTTTTATTTCCCGCCACACGCTATTGTCGTCTGCTCTGGCGGGAAACAGCCGCACGATGAATATTGTACGTCCGGAAGTCTCACACCTCGAGGCTCTCTGGGTAATTAGACGGCGTATAAATGACGAAGAGGTCTTTGTTAGCCTGCTGCCTGACATGCCCGGCTTGATGTCGGAAAGTAGAGACGGTGCGTCATTCTACAAGCGATAGGTCACTCATCCACGTGACACTCACGTGTAATAATGGTTGAGCTAAAAACAGGGTCGCACGTTACCACTTACAGGCCTAATGAGGAGCTAATCTATATAATCCTCGTAGGTGGCTAATTGTGCTAGGCGGTCGGATCGTTGAAGTCTCAACTACATGATCAATATGCTTAACATCTTACCATGAATGAAGAAAGACAAACAGAGAGGGCAGTGGTTATCACCCTGATTAGGTGCTAATTTCGTAATGGATGGGTATTATACTGGTGAAAGCCAGTTTTCCTACGTGAAAACTGATCATCACATAGAGGAGAGAAACGTGTCTGAAAACGTGTCCGCCTCTAATGTGTAGGAGTCAACATCGCTCATTAGCGAAGTTGTTTTTCATAAGATGCCTTTGACGGCTGAACTTTGGACTACAAATGGAACACCTTGCAATTTATATAAATACATTGTTCTTTACCTAACCCAGCGTTTTAACCTTTTCCGGGCCGATGAAACATACAGTTAACTAAATGGTATATATTACAGGATTGTATAACCATCAAATCTCATAAAACACTGCCTTTAAATTATCATGAATTCATGGTCCCTGTCGCCCTTCAAGATATTTGAATTGTATATGCTGTCAAAAGGCACAAATAAATTACAGCTCTCATATGTGATTCGGGTATCTTATTCGTCGCTTTTCGTGTTTCGTTCTGTTGAAAAATAGCCAATTCTGTTTCCTAGGTAACGTCTCTGCTTTAATATCACCGCCCACTGTGTCATATCCATGGAAACACAATCTGCTCCAGCAGGTATTATGCAACACGAGCAGCCTACTCAAATAACCATTACGCAAACCATGATGATACTCAGACACAAACAATGGAAATATGAACGGGCCTTTGTTTCAAACTCAATGTTTGCTCGAATTCATCTCGATCTACCTTGCCATAAACCAATCCCTTGGTTATATGTCTTTCAATTACGCGGCATCACGCTTTGAACATATTAAGTTTGGTACGTGACCAATATGTCAACAAAACTACGGGGGTGGGATAGTTTCGACGTAAAAATGTCAACTTAGGCCTAGATATTACGCATAAGAGTCCGTCGGCCATATAGATAAACATTATGTTTCTTTTTTAAGGATTGTCGACAGTACTCGGCAGGCTCTCAGTGAAAACATTGCATTGTCAAGGAAACAACAGTAAACACTGTCCTGTTGAATAATGACGCAACATCAAAGGTCCCAAATACAATATAACCATAAGGACCATATCGCAAACGCAGAGTTAATTGGTAATGCGTAGCATATCAAAGTGAATGGAGGCGATTACCAAGAATGTCAGTTTCCTGTGCTTGGAAGGCGACCCCTTTATAGAACCACGGTACATTCGGCGCACAGAAGCCAGACAGAAACTAGATTGGCTCAGTAAGAACAGAATCAGGTGCAGAGGCCGCAGTCGATCACGTGTTTCCTGTTCAGATCGCAAGGATTTATGGGTAATTGTCTGGCGGAAATGTGACAGGCAATCCCGATGTCTTTCATAACCGTTCGCACGACCCGCTGAGATTAGCCCAATTTACCGCTCTCCATTAGCAAAGTCACGTGTGCAAATAAACGCGATGTATTTAGTGGGCGATATTAGCGGGATTAATGGAGTGGGCGATAAAAAGGGATTAAACTCACTAATTGAATGCGATTCCTCTTTCATACATCATCAAACATTTTCGGCTAAAGACGAGTGCCATGACGTCCATTGAAATCGGTTCCTTCTCTGATATACAACTACATACATAATGAACTAGCCTGTAAAACCTTGGGGGGGGGGGGGGGGGTGGGTTTGGGGCGCTGATACAGAGGGGGATATGGGTTGACTGTGCCTGTTACATAGTTTGTTGTTTTGGAGGCTAGATTTACGTGAGTGGTTCTGATTTAGGACCAGACTAACATGGATGTCCTTTTGGTATCAATTTTCATGACATTTCAATGAATGGAGTTGATATTCATGGATTTACATGACATGTGCCCATATTTCCTGAATTTACATGAGGGGGTCAAATTTTAGTGATTGCTCTACATGGGTAGGTCGTTTTGTAAATAGCCGCAGGCACATGCAGTCAACAAATACCCTCCGTGCCCCCCTCCCCGAGCTGTAAACACCTAGCCGTTACCGATATTCGGTGGATTTCAAGTATTGAATTCCGCATCAATCGGATGGAATAAAATTATTTGCAATAATTGTGTACAATGTAGACTACAGCATGACTAATGCAACAAACAACCATTGGCAAACCAGTTCGGATTAGACTACCCTCTTAGCTTGTACAAAAAGAAAACCTACCAGTTTTATCTCTAAATGACACATTTCTGTTTGTCATGTGAGCTATATGTAGGCCTAGGACAGCTATGCAGGCCTCGTACAAACTGCCACAAATGTGTGCTGTATTTTTTGATTCAGTACTAAACTAAACTCACTATGCTGTGTCCTGATAACCCAGATATCCAGCCTGCTTATCAAAAGCGCACTCCTGGCACATGATAATTTTCTAGCATATCACCAACATACAACATTTATACAGTTGCGTACCCCGTGTTTGTGAAGTGGTCTATTTTTATACGTAATCATTAATAAATCGCGAGTTCCAATCAGGATAGGTCTATCTGAGAAGTGTAGCATCGTATATCACTGACATATTTATTTTTGTATATTACAATTATTTGGCTATTATTTATACCATTATTCGTGTTCTTTATACGTTGGAAGTTTCCAGTAAGCCGCCAAGAAAAAAACTGACCCCATTCAATACAAGCTAGCATAAAAACTGACCCCAGTTATGTAGATTTTACCATATTGAAAAACAGATAATAAGAACAATGCTGGTAGCGTGAGAAAATGTCACCATGGCACTTGGATAAAGGTTATTCACCTTACCCGCGTCCACTGACGATGTAGCACACTCTTTCTTCCTCTAAGATAAAAACTCTCCACAAACAGGAAAGCTAAGACAGGCGGAACATGAAAAGGCCGCATCAATACCTTGCATGTGACATCACCCTCTAATATTGCTCTGAGAGAGGCCACACGAGACAATGTGTATGTATATATATATATATATATACACACACACACAGAGCACCAAGTTAACCAAAACATACGGCATGGCTGTCTCCTCTTCTACTGATCAGAGGATACAGGTGTATTAATCATCATGCTTCGCACCCTACATGAAAGTTATTCCCATGACAAAGGTACACTAGCACGGCGTGTATACTCTCAGCCTAGGGGGTGGATTGGATATGAGAGAGGAAAGCTCATATATTTTATGATATTGTAAACTGCGTTTATGAAGCGTGATCTGATCCTGGCGGGGAGTGGAGTTGATTAATGTCGGTTGTGAAAGGTTTTAATGTCCAAGCCTGGGGCTGGTACACAACAAGGTGACTTATACGAGGATGTATCGTCCCTTGGGGGTATTGTTGCTGCGATCGGCTGAGATGATTTTCAGCAAGAAGAGCGACGAGACAAAGGCTTGATATGAATGGGTAAAACATTACTCAGGAAAGCAAAAAGCAGGATCTTACCGCTCGGAAACGATCCTCAATCCTATCGAGACAAAGCCGAGAGAAAGAAAATTGTCAAGCCTTGTTTCTATGCATGGAATTGTGTTGATCGAACGCGCTTTGAATCTCGTTTTTCAGCTAAATTGGACTCGCGGCAAACCGACTAATTGTGTGATTTAACCAAGCCATATCGGGATACGTATACAGCACACTGGGGGATACGGGGTTCAGAAAGCTGTAATACGTCACAGAGCGCTGGGTAAAAGCGTCTGAAAACTCTGAGTGTTTGAACTTTCCCGGAAATATCGCCGCTGGTGATTGCAGACGTGCCTAATGAGTCTGCTCGGAGATTTTCCGGGCGTCTGGCACGACTCTCGGTAACAAGGCAGACCCGATCGGGAAACTTGCACCGATGAAGCACTGAGTTAGTACACGAATCGAGCTGGTCTATTCGCACATATTGGATCTCATTCTTCCCGAACGTGTTTTTATTAACATTTTCGGTGATAAATGTGATCATGAGATATGGTGACCAACTGCAGCAATTGTAAATGAATAAGTCATAAGAGGATGCGTTATTTATATAAAACATTCCAATTGAAATACAAAATAACGTATATTGTAGAAATGTGTATAATATATTCGTTCCAACACGTCATTCTGGGAATCGACCTTATTTGATTATTTCCGACTATTGCGCTTTACTTGGTTCTGAAATAACTTTAAATGCGACTCTCGTTTACGTGATGAGCCATTTGACTTATTTTCATAAATTAAGTATATTCTAAACCTTAATGACTGTTAGGTAGACTGATGGGGCAATGGGAAACTTTGCCCCAGGAATACGGGACTGTGCGAACAAGGGGTTAACAAGACTTGACAAGTATACACACGAAGTTGTAAACTGCAGAAACAACAATCGCTACATAACAAGATTATTTACCTCTGATGCCGGGTCAGTAGACAAACAATAGGGAGCGAAGAGGGAAAACAGTGCGGGCATTTGCTTACAGGTAAAGCCCAGGTATGTGTTCACGCAGCTACACCTAAAACATAATCTGTACTAGCTGGCAATCAGCAACAGATTAATAATCAGCTCAAGTCCGACAACCAGATTCCTGTTGTATGCATGGATCCGATTCGCTACAGCCATGCGCACTTATGCTGCTATTGTAAAGGGAATATATTCTGTCCAGGGCAAAGGATTCGTGTTGTCTCCGGCAGAAGGGTGATTCAGAGTCTATGATTGCTTTTCGTGATACGACCGAATCGGAAATCTCCCATCATGCACAGCGACTGAAGCGGAAGCGCGCTAAATGCGGCAGAAGCAGACGAGAGATCGCAGCCAATGGCGGGAAATAAAAGGACAATTACGTTGCCGGGGAAATGAGATGCCCCGCCGAGATTCCGCGCACTGTGATAACATTTGACCGGTCACATTTCCAGTGGATTATATCCTGGAAAACCGCTCCGATCATAGACTGTCCAGGTTAGCGGTACAGTGGATTATTTCCTGGACAACCACATCATATTCTGTCCAGGTTAGCAGTACAGTGGATTCCCTAGTCAAAATGAACTACTTATTTGTGTCTTCATTTTGTCTGCAAAGTGTCTTGAATTTGTATTACTGTCTGCTGGTAATGGGAAATTTAAGACAAATTTACACTCTTTGAAAAGTGTCTAAAAGTGTCTTACAGCAGAAGACACTTTGGAATTGTGTAGTTTAAGTGTTTTAAAAGTGTCTTACAGTGGAAGACACTTTGAAATTGTGTAGTATGAGTGTCTTGAAAGTGTCTTACAGTGGAAGACACTTTGGAGTTGTGTAGTTCAAGTGTCTTGAAAGTGTCTTACAGTGGAAGACACTTTGGAGTTGTGTAGTTCGAGTGTCTCGAAAGTGTCTTACGGTGGCAGACACATTGGAGTTGTGTAGTTCAGGTGTCTTGAAAGTGTCTTACAGTGGAATACACCAATCTAGTGTCACATGGTTGCACCAAATCAAGGATCTGACCTAGGTTTTGAAACATTTGAATCACTAGCTAATACAGTTGAGAAGATAAGTTGACTGTTGATTCTGTTCAACAAGAATGTGTCATTATATGCAGGATTTCCATCGTTTGAACATTATAATGGGATAGGATTGATTCCAGTTATCTTCATAATTGGGTGACTTTATAATCTGCCTAAACAAGGAAACGCATTAGCCAGGAAAAATGAAGTAAACAGCTTGCGTCTTAAAAGAGTCTTAAAGTCTGCAAAGTGTCTTAAAATTCGGTGTCTTAAAAGTGTCTTAAAGTCTGCAAAGTGTCTTAGAAGTGTCTTCCGAATTAGCATAATTCGGCTCTGAGGAAGACATTTTGCAGACTATGTGAAAATATCGGATAACTACAATAGTAAGATACGGAGCAGACACTAAATAAGACAATTTGAAGACATTTGAAAACCTTACATTTTGACTAGGGTTATATCCTGGACAACCGGTCCGGTCATAAACTGTCCAGGTTTGCGGTACAATGGTGAACTTGTTCGAATATCGCTGTAACATGATGCTAGCCATTCTGTGGTCTATGTGTATTTAGCCGGTTGTTTTAGCATATTAAAGAGTAAACAACTAGTTTTTAGCTTTGTTTAAACACTGTAACATGCCCAGAAACTATAACCTTTACAGAATCATGGTATCTCACGATTAGCCAAGCTTGTAATTAACGCTTTGCGGGAATTACGCACATGGTAGCCAAAGATCTTGCACCGTAACTTTCACGAAGGGGAAATGTTAGTTCTTGGAGCCAGTCCCATCATATGCTAAAGTCAATTAACTTATGACAAAGATAAAAAAGGACACATCCAACAAAAGCGATTACGAACGCACTTGCGCCCGATGAGTTTGATAAATGTCAGAGGTTCGGTCTCCTTCTGTCTCTGCTAAGGTAATCATGTGATCAGCTTGTGTGCTCGTCGTCGAGCATTGTGGGATTACAGTCAAGACGCTGACAACAGATGTCAAACTCGTCATGAGAGAGGTCATTTATGTCCGCAAAACTCATGTGCGGTAAAGCAAGATCATGGCAACACTAACTACTTAGTCACTCTTAAATTGGCCTTTGATTAGCAATAATTACCTCCAAGGGTTATTTTTCATTTAAATGAGCTTGTTGTCAAAATCAGTCTTTTCATATGACATATGTAAGTCAATTATTGATTGGACACTTTTTATATTTTACTCAATACTGCTTGAATGTTACCGTATCTCTGCAAGTTCAGATTCATTATAGTAATATAAGTGAATTGTCTTATAACGAATTTCCATAGTTTAATACGTCGATATGTCTCTCTTTAAGGCCGCTATGGAGCTCATTTATATCAAAAGTCCATGTCTTGGGCTAACCAAGTTTTATCTAACCTAGCGTAACATACTATCTCGATATTTAAGTACGTGATTTTGTGATCAGAAATCACGAGAGCAGGCTGCACTCAGCTGAAACATGAGATGGCAGTGCGGGGGTGGGATGCTTATAGGACACATTTACACAGCTACCGGTGCTGTAAGAGCTGCTGACAGGTAAAACGAGAGTGGATTGTAACATAATGCATTAGCTCAATCTTTCAGATCCAGAAGGCTGGGTGTAAATGCATCTGCTCGATTCTAGACTAGTTATGGGAGAGATATAATAGAGTCCGGTTAAATATATTGATTCCTCCAAATGTCATAGTAGTTCGTAGTGCTAGATAAATTCATCAATGATATATATAATGTGATGATATGGCGAATCGTGCAGCTAATACCCTGATCACTTACACTGATTGTAATATGAGTGATAAGTGTTATTAACATGTTATTGACGAACCATACCATGCATGTTTACTGAACTCTTGACGTTTGACGTCTGATGGTGTACTCAAATTCGGCAATCTGCTACTAAGTCAGTCGTGTAAATGACAAACAAATCCTAAACCGCTAGCTCATGGATATTACAAATACTCCATACAGCTAACTCATGGATATCACAAAATATTCCATACAGCTAACTCATGGATATCACAAAATATTCCATACAG
>JAXGGS010054882.1:0-10979 GCA_035585475.1 Armandia brevis | reverse complement strand
CTAACTCATGGATATCACAAAATATTCCATACAGCTAACTCATGGATATCACAAAATATTCCATACAGCTAACTCATAGATATCACAAAAACATTCCATACAGCTAACTCATGGATATCACAAAAACATTCCATACATTTATTGATATCACAACAACATTGATGATCGTGGCTATTTAAATAATATGCACATCTACAAATTCCTCTTAAATATGTTAATTTGATATTTGATTTTACGAAACCGCACAATATTCAACAATTTTTCGAGCATCATATTCTCATGAAAAAGGAACTGATGTCTGCCAAATCTCCAAGTGTGTTGTTTTGTGAGATATCGTCACCAAGCTCTGATCTAATTAGGGGCCTGACTAGCGAACTGTTGTCCAGTATCTAACTACAACAACACAATCAGTTTCTGGCGGAAATAAAAACGAGAACAGCACAATGATATAAGTTTCTGCGTCCTTCATCAAACCACCATGATAACAAGTGATTCAGGAAATACCGGATCGCCCTAGATCAGGATTATAAACTATTCAAAATATGCAGAAGCAAAGCTGCATATCAGGCCTAGGCTTACTAACATTATGGTTTTCCGTCTTGGCAAATGGTACCCCTTATATATCATTATATTCAAACATCTGTTATGTAACGCACCACGTAAGATGCATGTGGGTATAAGTATGGCAGGCATACGATAAATGCACTAAGACGTACATGTAATATATGACATACCTATGTATCTGGACCTCATAAATGTGTTTGCTGTTTCACACCGATCCTACTATATGCTTGCCTTATTGAAAAGCCCGAGAGAGGTCTAGTTTGGTTGCCTCAAGAGAATATGAGATATATTTCCTCTCACAGATTTAGAACGACTGAAACATATGCGGAAAGGTTATCCAAGACGTCCTTCCTGAAGTATCTTCCTGACAAATGTTCAGCGTTATCAGACTAGCGTCCTACCTCGCTCGGTCAACAAATGACACCTGTAGCGCTCTCTAGTCCTACTCTTCTGCAGCACCGGTGCGCCGGTTGCCAAGCGGCTAAGATATTCCCGCCTTTTTATTTCCCGCCACAAGCCATTGTCGTCTGCTCGGGCCGGAAGCGGGCGAGAAGTGCGTCGCCGCGAGTAATGTGTCCCCGGAACTCTCACACCGCAAGGTGTTGTGGGTAATTGGGACCGGCTATAAGTGATATCATTTTTTTGTCGACAGGTTCAGCGAAAAGATAATAATAGAGTTCATTGCTCTGTCCGCTACCTCTAGGTGATTAGTCAGTGTTAGAGACGTCATTGTCGTGGTATTATATAACTATGGTGTTATATATAACGATGATATCATATATAACGATGGTATAACATAAGGACGTGACTTGGTCCCACGCAAGGCCTTTGCATAGCTTAACTTAAGAAATGTAATTTTAGTCATTGTAAGATCCTTTATATAATCAAATCTTGTTCTGTTCTCAATGATTGTTTTATGTCTCTAATAGAGTTTTCAGACACCCGTGTTGGCTCAAATCTACCATGAATATATAGAACATCTTTTTCAAAGGCAGCAATTTTTGGCTAATATACAAGCCATACATTTAGTCTTCAGAGAAACGTCCATCTCCATATGCAGTGTATACTTTCAAATAATCACTCCTCCAAGCAATCTACGCCTTCGCCAGGTAACATGAGGATGAAACACAATGCTTTCTCTGGAGTATTTATGAGTAAGTTTCCTGTGTTTCGCGAGAATGCGTAGTCGTCTATAGTTACATAAGGCAAGACTTCCTGAGTTTAACACAGTTCCTGACGGGTACCGAATGAGCAATAAAGTAGCATCAATGTAACTATAACTCCGTATGTGCTAACATCGTTCATTATTCTACCGTAGAACCTCGGAAATTTAAATCGACATATTTGATGATATATGATTAAACCCACGCCGATCATCTGTTAAACAATTACCCTAATTCACAAACAATAATCGTCTGTATGATTTCAACTTCACCCACTCAACCGTTTTATCCCCATTAACACCAACACATATACTTTGACAATTGTTTGTATTGAATGATAGACCGATGAATTTAAACGATCTTCAATTTTCTGACAGTTTAAATAGGTTACTAAGACACGACAAGAGATTTATGGGAATAGTAAACATGAACAAATTATTCACAGATAGGCGCTCATTTTCTCACAATAAAAAATTGTGTCGATCCGGATATTTATGGTGTTATGGGGTCTTTCAGGAACTTTTTATTCGATGGTTGAATGCCATTTCTCGTATTTTCTATCATAATTGTGTTTCAATTTTCCGACCGAAGCAATTGCTTTTTAAGTACATGTATCGTCAAGAATGTATTCATCTGTCATGTGCATGCGACTCATAAGAAGAATTGCTCCAGTTAGAAATAAATGAATTCACCTGTCTCCATAGACAGCGGACAGAGCCGTCTGGGTGACAATGCTTTCTTGTTTCCTGCTGGCACTACCGCATGATATTTATATCACATGTGGTTACATTAATCACATCTTGCGCGTCTTATTTAAGGACAGCAGCAGGATATTAGAACTGACGTGTGTGTGAGGGAGCTAGTCGGGTCCAATTTAATCGCCTATCCTCTGCGAAACAAATCTATCCAATTCAATTCTATTCATTTTCGCGAAACTGGCAGCGTTTTACTTGGAAAACATCGCAGTCGTTCCAGGCCAATATGGGATTTGTTTATCTGGCTTATAAAATAAACATCCGTACGAAGCGGACATGTGCATACATGCCTATTCAGTCGGTAATGGATACAATTTGCTCAGAGGATACGCCTCGTCTAACTTTTAATAAGGTATGATTTCAACAGCAGAACTGGGCAGAATCAATAAGCATAAAGAAGCTCATCCGTAATTTGTATTCAAGAAAGATGGAGAGATTCCACTCAATGGTTTGATAACGCATTAGGTAGCAGAAGATGATTTATCACGGAAAAAACATTTATCTCGCTTTATCAAAGTGGATAAAAGCAGTTACTGGGAAAATGTCGGATCCTGCTGTATACAGTACTAAGTTGAATCTGTCCCACAGAAACCAGACAGAAGCTAGATTGGCTCAGTTAGAACAGAATCAGGTCCACAGGCCGCAGTCAATCACGTGTTTCCTGTTCAGATCGCAAGGGTTTATGGGTGATAATAGCTGGCAGACGTGACTGAAACTCGTTGGCTTATTATTTTCTTGCGGGAAGTCGGCTATTTTAGTGAATTATCGCAGCATACGATCAATTGTTTCATCAAGATTAATTGCGAGTAATAATTAACATTTATTGAATGTGATCATTTTGCCAGTTAGTCTTACCTATTGTTTGTGAATCGCGATGAAACGCGAATTGCATGTAATTAGATGTGTGGATAATTTCCTCACCATATCACCCACTTCGAAGGTAAACAGTCGCATTGTAATTAATACTAAATCCTTTGACAATTCTCTGTCCTAATGCATGATTTGCTTCATGGAAGTATCGCATGAATATATGACCTTAACGCTGTCTGGTTTACAACCAAGGAGTAACTTTCCTGCACAAATATATCGCCTGGTTTTACTCATCTGGCCTGCACAACCTGAATATGTGTCACTTACTCGCTGCTCTGATACTGCAATTGACAAGGATAGATAACACTTATAGACTCATAGTCCCATTCACGTTAAGGCTGTAATCCTATTTTATGCAATCGTATATTATTGAGGTAGACAGTCGGCCAGTGTACATGCGGTCAGGCCTATCTTGTTATATTAACGTTGATGTTGATGTTTGAGTCCGGGAATATTTTACAAATCCCCAGTTACACCAACTGGCCTGTCAGGTGATGAATATTTTATGCACATAATGATGGGGGAAGGGACACAGTCATGAGATCCCTGATACAGTGAGGGAGGGTGAGTATCATGTCTAAGGTATGAACAATTTAGACTACATGCTTTATATTTCACGAGTGATTCCTAGGAGAAAAGTATGCACGAGTTATTCACGATATAATCGTATGACCTTAATTAACTAAAACAGTGTCACCAAATTTCAGACTGTGATGCTATTGTATTGAAGACTAAGTTAGGATGATTGCAGGGAATCTAATGTCTTCTCTAGCATTTATAAGGAAAAGTAGCTGAAGACTTGCCAGTGGCAGTTATTCGCGGTATTTCGCGCCATTCTGCCCGCGTCTCGTACTTAATAAAGCAGACGAAAGGAGGTGAATGATATACATGGTTAGTGGCGGGAAAAGTTCGAAGAGAGCTCAGCTGGGAAAGAGGTTGGTTCAAAACGCCAGACATCCATGACCATATACAACACCGAAACATAGTCTTACGCCCTGTAACCAGGCTACGGCATAGAAATACTTATACTTGATATATGGAGATATAGTACATATGCAGATCCCTTCTGCCATGAGAAAACTATGTGAAGTCATATTTCAGAAATCCATCAAACTCTGCATTTGATTAGGCCTTTATGTGTTACCGTGATCAGTATGAATAATACTAACATATTCGCTGTGAGCTGGTAATCAGCCGATGAGTCTCTCGAGCTAACTGTCGGTCACGTTTAAATCAGGCTATCAACGGTTAATTCTGTGCATTAGCGGACAAATAACTCCGAGAATACAGAAAGATACATCTAATCTGAAAATGTCCCAATTCAAAGTTTAGCAGCTTTAATTTTGAGAATCCCAAATCACTGCTTCTTCTCATTTCAGAAATAAAGCCCAATCAACTGGCCGTTTAACTCATTACACTTTATCCTTCAACCGAAAACAATATAAACATTTAAATTGCTGTCATAGAGGAAAAACGTATAGTTTGTTAAAGATAAATAAGCTCTTTTACTAACCTATCCACAAAGCACCCTCCCTTTCAACCGCTGAAAGGTATACTACGGTTACTTGCAGTACCGGAGTAGGAGAGAAAGTCGCCAGGGTGACTTGCTGCTGTTGGGACCCTCGACTTAATACAGATATACAACGACAGATCAGCTGGATGTCTGGGGCAGTTCTCGCGAGGACAAGTGAGGGTGGGAGTCCAGGGGCTAAACCCGGACTACAAAGACAGAGCAGTCCGTGGGGACGTACTGACATCCGGACTGAAGACCAGCAGAGCACATTGTGTGGCCCGACTGGTAGTAACCAGGTAACTCCAGAGTCTAGCTCTGATGTTTTAGTGCCTAGATGCATGCAGTAAACTCATTAGTACTTTCTAATCAAGAGCATACGATCAATATGAATAGCGTCGTAAAACAATCAGCTCTAGTCAATGAAATAATAGTTAGGATCTCAATTCATAAAGTTAAACCACCGATTACAGATAAAGTCTCTAATTTTCTAAATTAAATGTGACGAGTGCAAGTTACACCTACATCTGTCCTGATCCATGGAGTCATCATGTAGCGGAAGTACAAGTGTCCGTTTTAATACATATACCCGTGATACAGTCATTGTTTTGGTCTCGTTCATGAAAATTACCCGTCATGCACAAAGGCGTTTGCTGAAGCCCGCCAAATGCGCCAGGAGCAGACGTGAGGTCGCAGGAATGGCGGGAAATAAATGGACAGACATTTTCCTCAGGAGATGAGTTTCCCTGGTGAGGGTTCATGCATGCTGTTATAAATATGATTGGTTACATTTCCAGCTGCAAAACGGAGGGTCATTACGGTTCGGTAAAATACTGTCCAAATATGAGATGTTATTCAATACAGAGAAGCACTGAAAATTGAACAATCTCGATCAAGTTACAACCTGTAGGTCTGGCCATTATGTACATATAATACTTAAACAATAAA
Organism: Armandia brevis; assembly: GCA_035585475.1. Taxonomy (NCBI): domain Eukaryota; kingdom Metazoa; phylum Annelida; class Polychaeta; family Opheliidae; genus Armandia; species Armandia brevis. The sequence goes on along the minus strand of JAXGGS010054882.1, from coordinate 5,169 downwards.
CGGAAGATCGTGTACGCACTAATTCCTACTAAAATGGCAATATGCATATGCGAAAGAAATGTAAACCTCAGCCTCCTCTCTTCTTATAAATTGTACAATTATGATACGAAACCTTTTTTCCTATTCGTAATGCTAATGTCAAACTTTTTGCTAGAGGACCTCGCGATCCCTGATCGCTATAGCTGGAGTACCCCGCTAATGACAATATGCTTATGCGAAGGAAATGTCACCACACTGAGCCAATTATGAATCGCTGTGAGTCTGTCAAGGAGAATCATGGGATCCCATTTCATTTGATGAGGGCGCATCTCACCGATGTCATCGAGCTCCGGATTAACACTTTCGGCACTAATATTAAGCCCGTAAAGCTTTAAGATTAAGCTGAAAACCCCCAGCAGTAATTCTCCCGAAATATGTCTTACAAAGAACCCAAAATGCGGTTTCTTGCCTAAGTTACGTTTCCTCGAAAGTAGGTCAATCATATCGAATGGCGTCGTTTACACGAATGCCCAACTAGAGTTGTCCATCTGGCTATCGCCCAACCCCATAATTAACCCTGGATACATGGAGCCCCACACTATCGCATTCATATTTCTCCTGGAGCTATGATCAGGTGTCTTTCACCTAATTACTGTGCAACCTTCACTCGCCCATCAGTGACAGCAGATCTACACTCTGCCTGCAGCAGGCTGAAGGCCGAGGTGGGCTCGTTATAGGACACAGTGACCCAGTTTCCTGTGTTGTTAAAGCTGCCGACATGTAAAACGAGCAGGGATTGTAAGAGGATGCTGAGACTCATCCTCATACGGCACTGATGGAGATCCAATGTCTCTCAACAACTTCAAATATATCTGAACATTTGACCTGTATAAATTGAAGATTAATGGCTCCTATGTCAAACATATGTCAGGAATTAACAGCCTTGATCACGGAAGGCGGATTGATCTCAGATATGTACAATGTGTTGCGCGCTCGGTTAGTTTTTCGCCTTGTGTTCAGAGTCGGGGATAACTTATATAATAATGAAAATGATCTACGTTCCCATCTCAACACCGACTGCCTCTATCTAACATTTATCATTGTTTCCCGTGAATCAATTACCTGCCCTCAGGACCCACTTCTCTCATAGTGGCAACGTTTGCTCCTATAGGTCATGTGTCAATTCATCTACTAAACAATCAAATTATCTGCAACGCCAAGTGCATTCGCAGAGGAGAAAATTAAGTTAAATCATCGTTTAACTGTAGGAAAAAATTTAACATAGAATATAAATAGTTTGAGTCAGAGCGAGTTGAAAAAAATCCCAATTATCACATAGTCATATGAATTAGGCACCAATCGTTATTAGCTAAATGATTTGTCCTCGAGCCTATCACTCTCCCCGTTACCTCACACCTGTATGCCTCAGCGCCATATTGTCGTGACTTATTGTCAGCGCTCATTATTGTGACGTTGATTCTAAGCTTATGAAACACACCTACGCCCCCCCACCATATATTAGGCATCTATCTATAGTGCCTTACGTAATGAGATGAATACTGAAGGAGTAACTCCTTTTCCATCTCTATAAACAACAATCACGCATTATATAAAATAAACCCAGTTCACAGCACGGCAAGATGTTGGCATGGCAACTGATTATAGACGACATTGTTTGATATCACGCCCAAGGAGGTTAACCGGAAGTTTAATCTAATTTCAAGCACGAGTATATGATTTCAAGTATTTAAAATATTAAGTCAACTATCTAACTTGTCTCGAAACTGTATTCAAGTGTAATTGATTACAGTTACAATTGTGAAATCTATATATCTTATATTAGTCACTATAGTCTCCAAGCCTATGTTGATGTACTGCGGGTAATGTATTTCTAACAAACGTTACACACAAGATAACGGGATCTTACTGCGGCATTTTAAAAATGTATCGCCGATACATGATACTAGCAGCATTCTACACTTCTTATTATAAAATTGTAATCGTCCCAAATGATCACAAAACCAATGTTTTCTTCCCATCGTTATAATTTAACGTGACCTTTGATTGGCTGTATAACTTGTTTATGCTGCAGCTAAATGTACGACATAAAGACGGATGAGAAAAGACCTGGCTACGCTGGATGATAACAGGAAATGAACCAACTAATAAGTACATGCACAGGGTAACATTGGTGACCTCTGTAATGTTCGTCAAATTGCCTGCCGTTGGCCGCTTATTTAGCCCATATTAAAACAGCCTAATAACAACCCATAGCCTTGTCTTTATCTGTTGGACAATCCACATACAGGAACACAGTTTAATGTTATATTATCTTCTATAATTGCAGCGAATCAATGGTGATCCCCGGGAGACCAATATATCGTTCATCGGAACGATACTTTGAGAGCATCCTCTGGGGGGATGCTCGGCGGAAGGGCGATAATTAGTGAGTTAAGTAGCACATTTAGTGCCTGGGGATCAGCATCCAACTGTATGGTTGGTCAATGTACTTTTCTATCTAGCATGCAATTCTTTATTTGTTTTCTATGATGATCTTTGGGGCATAAGTCGAACAAAAGTTGTAAGTAAGATTATGAAGATAATCTTCTTTGTGTCCATGTTAAGCTGTCTCATGACGGCATGCACCACTAAAGAAAGGAAAGCGACAACAGTAAGAATTCCCGCCACTGATAGAACTTAGCAGACGACATTAGTAAGAATTCCCGCCACTGATAGAACTTAGCAGACGACATCAGTCAAAATTTCCGCCACTGGCAGTAGACAACAGACAATATCAGTAAGAATTCCCGCCTCTGGCAGAAGATAGCAGACGACATCAGTAAGAATTCCCGCCTCTGGCAGAAGATAGCAGACGACATCAGTAAGAATTCCCGCCACAGACAGAAGATAGCAGACGACATCAATAAGAATTCCCGCCACTGACAGAAGGCAACAGACACGTCAGTCAGAATTCCCGCCACTGACAGAAGGCAACAGACACATCAGTCAGAATTCCCGCCACTGGCAGAAGACAACAGACGACATCAGTAAGAATTCCCGCCACTGGCAAAAGACAGCAGACGACATCAGTCAGAATTCCCGCCACTGGCAGAAGACAACAGACGACATCAGTACGAATTCCCGCCACTGGCAGAAGACAACAGACGACATCAGTAAGAATTCCCGCCACTGGCAGAAGACAACAGACGACATCAGTAAGAATTCCCGCCACTGGCAGAAGACAACAGACGACATCAGTAAGAAGTCCCGCCACTGGCAGAAGACAACAGACGACATCAGTAAGAATTCCCGCCACTGGCAGAAGACAGCAGACGACATCGCCGCTATTCGCGGTATTTCGCGCCATTCTTCCCGCGTCTCGGGTGTAATACAGCAGACGACTGGAGGAGAATTAGACACGTGATTAGTGGCGTGAAAAGCTCAGAGAGGCCGTCGGTAAGATGAAAGCATCTATGGGACGATCCAGGCACCTATTATTCTACCTCCGTCTCTCCGCCCATATAAAGTACCGCCCGCAGTTTACAGTTTAACCACGTCAGCAGTTCCCTTATGGCTCGGTAATTACAGGCTATTATACTTGAGACCGGAGTATCACGTGTGAAGATTTAATTACAGTACATATCCTCTATAACGTGGATAGCGTGTTTAAAACTTTAAAAACGCCGTTTTAATAGCGAGTACCATGTGGCATTTGACCCGCGTTATAGTGAATACCGCTTAATGCAGGACAGCCAATATGTACAATTCCTTGTATACCTCGCCCGGACATCAACACAACTTCTAAAGCCCTTAACTTCCCGCATCGTGACATTTAGAGGAAGATGAGGTATATTGGTTGTGGCAGTGAGAGATGAAATGTTGAATAAAAATGTGATTCCACACTCTCAGCGCCATCAGTTCTGCGGCCGAACGCTTTTGCTTCAGGCAGTCGTCAACCCATCCTGTATGTTACCATGGCAACTGACACTTTATCTGTAACAGCAGGTGATTTGCTCAACACAAACACAAGGAGGATATTAGCACGTACTGTGTATTATTCAGGACAATCATCCCAGGGGAGAGGGGGGAGGAGGATTAAAACCTGAAATGCGAGCCGACTTTTCAGGAATTGGAAAATTCAATGTAAATGCGGTTTGAAGCAAACCAGCGTATGCTATAGCGCATATCTTCATTTTCATGTCAATAATCTCATCATACATACTGGAACTAGTATTCTGCTTTAATTTGTGAGAATCCAATGAATCGGCCAAAAGCGACATCAAGAGCAAGTCCTTGAGTACAGTGACTTATCTTAGTTGAACATTGGTCCACGGATTTCTATTTCCAGCTTATAAAATCTTGAAGCACGGCCCACATACAAGTACAGCGAACTTTGTAACTGTGATGAAATGATAGCACAAACAAGTCAATTAGAAATGTGTGTGACTGGAGAAGTTTATAGTAAATCCTTCCTAAGCTAACCCTAAGCCTACTCCATGCTTACCCTATGCTTTATGGTCGTTAGTTCGGGTAACAAGATGCATGATCTTGAACACACGGTGTATTTGCAACACATGGCTCTCTGCTCAAGCGTTATAATGAGTGTTTTATTCATAATAAACCCACTCATAATCGGCCTAATATATATCAATTGTTAGACAAAATCTATTCTGCATTCCCGCTCTACAGTGGTGATCGGATCCTTCGCTGGATGTTGCTAGATAGTATAGTTAACGTAGGCGGGTTTGAGTTCATATTTTCCCATATGGTGACGCCCCTCAATTCCTAATGTCCCTTCAAAACCATAATCATCTATCTACAGCCTAAAAGTGCGAAATACTGTTCTCATTGTTTAAGGCCGTTTATCATGTATATTTTATACAGTATATAATGACAACATAAGTATCATTGTACATTTTTGACACATCTAAACTTATCTAATCAATACAAATATTAATTTAGAGAATACATTTGATATTATAAAACATGTAAAGCACCCATATTTGCACCAGGTTACCTCGTAAGTGACCTCTACAAATCTGGGCCATGGGGCGCTGCACCACCTTGATAACGAGTGACACGCCTTTAAGATGAACGTTTTGTATGTATGCATTATCCAAACTTGCACCGCCAATTCGTACTAATATGTAAAAGCAACTTCTTTTCAAGCGTAGAGTCTAACAAGAGAAA
>JAXGGS010054660.1:0-22830 GCA_035585475.1 Armandia brevis | reverse complement strand
CCGTTTGGTGTTTGGACAGTATGCTTTCACTCTAATACTATGAAAAAGAAAGATATAAAAGATTTTTCTGAAAGTATAGATTTTTTTCATCCGCATATTACTTCCGTGGAACAAGTATTGGCTAGTACACATACAAAAATTAGTGTTGTAGACAAGTTATTTTCTGCGTTTTGGAGATTTGCTATACACGCCAAACAGAGAATATTTCGATGAAAATTGGGCAACATATTTTATGCGTTGCATCTAATTCGACTGTTGATGTTTGGGGTTGGCTATTTCATGCGTTGGCGAGTACTATATGACAAAAATTCCAATTGTTTTTGTTATTACAGGGCTTTCTGCTGGTGGTGCCGAGCGAATGTTGTTGAAACTGCTTGTTGGTATTAACCGCGAACAGTTTGAACCCTCGGTTATTTCATTAACAAATTCGGGTGTTATTGGCAAAGAAATCATCGCGATTGGTATCCCAGTAGAAGCTATTGGTATGCATGGAATATCGGGGAGCGTATCTGGAATATATAAACTTTTCACCATGCTCAGGCAAACCAAACCCAAGATAGTGCATACGTGGATGTACCATGCTGATTTGCTTGGGGGCTTGGTATCCAAATTACTTGGCATTACTAATATTATATGGGGCATTCATCACAGTGATTTATCTCTGGCGCATAATAAATGGCGTACCTTGTTAGTGGTTCGCTTATGTGCTCTGTTATCTCATATTGTCCCACGAAAGATACTTTTTTGTTCAAAGCAAGCAATGAAAAAGCATGTGCATATTGGCTATGCAGACAAGAAAATTGCATATGTTCCCAATGGATTTGATACGCACAGCTATGTGAATGATTTTGAAATAAAAAAGCGCATTCGGCAGGAGCTAAATTTGTCGTTTGACAGTTTTGTTGTGGGCTGTGTTGCACGCTATCATCCGCAAAAAAACCACGTTGGACTTATTGAAGCAATATCAAGAGTATATAAATGCAATAAGCATGTTCACTTTGTGCTTGTTGGTGAAGGAATTTATAATAATGCCGTATTGTGTAAACAAATAGAGGCTACCGGCGTGTCTCAAATAGTGCATTTGTTAGAAGCAAGAAAGGATGTACCTGCACTTATGACATCATTTGATTTGCATATTCTTGCTTCGCACGGTGAGGCTTTTCCAAATGTATTAGGCGAAGCCATGTTATGTGAGGTACCTTGTGTATCCACTGATGTTGGTGATGCCAAAGAGATCATTGGTGATACAGGAAGTATTGTTGCAACTGGTGATATGAAGGATTTAGCTGCTACTGTATTGCGCTATGCTGATATGAGCAGACAAGAGCGTGCATTATTAGGTAAAAAAGCTAGACAGCGCGTCATTGAAATGTTTTCAATTGAAAAAGTTATACAGAAGTATGAGAGTGTGTATAACACACTTTTGGAAAACTAAGAATGTATCAAAAAAATACTGAGAACACCTATTCACTTGATGTACTGGATATCGCTAATTATTAGTTATGCTGCCATTTCCTCTATATAAACAACACCAAACAATCTAATTATGCGGATTGTGATTGTGCTGAATGCTGCGTGGAATTTGGCTAATTTTCGTGCTGGGGTAATTATTGGTTTGCAAAATGCTGGCCATGAGGTTTGGGCTGTTGCTACTGAGGATGGGAACGAAGAGAGGGTGAAAGCGCTGGGCTGTAGATTTGTGCCAATGGCAATGCAAGCGGGTGCAGTAAGTCCGTTGCATGACATGCGGCTGGCGTATAACTATTGGCATCTATTTAAGCGTATTCGCCCAGATGTTGTGCTTGCCTATACTGTAAAGCCCAACGTCTACGCGAGCATGGTTGCTCGTTGGCAGGGTATAGCTGTTATCAATAACATCGCCGGCTTAGGGTCAATATTTATTGGAAAAATGCGGCTTCGTTGGTTTGTTCAACGATTGTATAGCTACAGCCTTGGTAAATCGCAGGTGGTGTTTTTCCAAAATCAAGATGACAAAAAACTTTTTATTGATGCTAGATTGGTTTATCCACAGCAATGCCGAATGCTTCCGGGTTCGGGAGTGGATCTGGTGCGGTTCTCTAATACTAGTGGTGCAGTAAAACCAAGTGAGCTAACAACCTCTCCATCCTTTCGGTTTTTGTTTGTTGGACGGTTGCTGTGGGATAAAGGGGTAGCAGAGTTAATTGCTGCCGTGCGGATCATCAAGATTGATAATCCAGAGGTGGAGGTGTGTTTACTCGGTTTTTCTGGTAGTGACAATCCATCTGCAGTACCTACAAGTGAGGTGCAAGCATGGGAACAGCAGGGATTGGTACGTTATCTCGGCAATGCTGAGGATGTACGTCCCTATCTTACTCTAGCTGATTGCGTGGTTTTGCCATCATATCGTGAGGGTTTACCTCGTAGCCTCCTTGAAGCTGCCGCTATGTCACTGCCAATAATTGCTACAGATGCCGCAGGTTGCCGTGATGTTGTAGACGATGAAGTGAATGGTTTTTTATGTGCTCCTAGAGACGCGAAGAGCCTTGCTGATGCTATGCAAAGAATGCTGTCTTTAACCAAGCAACAGCGCGTCGCTATGGGTGCTAAGGGCAGAGAGATGGTTGAACAGCGCTTTGATGAGCAGTTAGTTGTTGGTCACTACCTACAGGCTTTGGAAGATGTTCAGGCTAGTGCCGATTGATCTGGCTTAGCCCTTACAAACTGCTAAAACCAGTTAGCATTTAGCAATAGGTGCACCCAAATGCTTGCGGCATAGCCAATTGCAATCACGGGGCTCCAGCGTAGGTGTGATATGAAAGTGTAGTGGCCACGAGCTTGCCCCATAAGTGCTACTCCGGCCGCAGAGCCAATCGAGAGCAAGCTGCCGCCAACGCCGGTGGTCAGCGTAATAAGCAGCCAATTGCCTGATGACATTTCAGGGTTCATAGTCAGCACCGCATACATCACCGGGATGTTATCAACCAGTGAAGAAAGCACCCCAATCAGTACATTGGCCCAGATGGGATCCCACTGCTGGTACATGGCAGTGGACATAAGCTCTAGATAGCCGATTGTGCCAAGGCCGCCAATACACATGACGACACCATAAAAAAATAGCAAGGTATCCCACTCAGCGCTTGCAACACGTGCAAATACGTTAAATGGGTTGATGTTTTTGAGCTGCTCGAGTTTTGTTGGATTATCGCGAAAACGGATCCGCTTTTTTTTCAATGAACGGGGAAGCGATTGCGCTAGGTAGTAGCCAAAAATGTTCAGGTAAGCAAGGCCAGCCATCATCCCAATAGCAGGTGGTACGTGCAGCACACTATGCCCAATAACGACTGTAGCGATAGTAAAAGCAAACAGGCTCATAATGCGGTAAGCACCGCGCTTAAGCTCTATGTCTTCGTGTACGGGCGCAGGGCTACCTTTGGGTACTGCTAGCGACATAATGAAACTAGGCAGCACAAAATTCACTAAGGATGGAAGAAACAGGGAGAAAAACGCCCAGAAGCTCAGTTTGCCGCTTTGCCAAACCATAAGTGTGGTTATATCCCCAAATGGACTAAAGGCGCCACCAGCATTGGCAGCGACCACTACGTTTATACATCCGATTGATACAAAACGCGAATCGTCTTTACCCACAGCCATAAGTACCGCGCACATTATGAGTGCCGTCGTGAGGTTATCTGCAATTGGCGAAAGCACAAAAGCCAGGCAACCGGTAATCCAGAATAGCATTCTGTAGCTCATGCCTTTGCTACACAGCCATACCCGAAGACCGTCAAACATACGGCGTTCTTCAAGCGCGCTGATATAGGTCATAGCAACCAGCAAGAAGAGCAGTAACTCGGCGTATTCAAGCAGGTTGTGTCGAATGGTTTGCTCAATATATGTGCTGGAAGCAGGGTCACTGCCATAGGCGGTGGCTATTGCAAACCAGATGACTGCGGCCGCAATCATTACCGGAATAGACTTGGACATTTCGATGTGCTCTTCTGCGATAACGAGCACGTAGGCAAGTACAAAAACTGCGATGCAAAAGAAGCCGATCCAACTGCTGGTTAGATTAATCGATTGGGGGCTATAGCTAGCGTAGGTAGATAATGGCAATAGCAGTAAAAGAACTGTCAGAGCAGACAATCCTGGTATACGTAAAGATGGCATAAGGGGAGGTTCACTAGTATTTAGGGTGGGGCTGTCTTGTTGTAATGCCGCACAAAAAATTCTTAGCTGTGTGTGGTATTACCTATGTTGGTAAATGGTGGGCCTTCCCGGACTCGAACCGGGGACCTAACGATTATGAGTCGTGTGCTCTAACCAACTGAGCTAAAGGCCCAACAATGTGGCCGAGGATTATATCTAGCCATTTCTGCTTTTCCATCTATTGCGTGCATCTTGATCAGCTAATTTGGCATTTACCCAGTGAGATGCACCAGTTGTATGCTCTTTTTTCCAAAATGGGGCATCGGTTTTTAGATAGTCCATTACAAAATTGCACGCTGCAAAAGCCGCACCTCGGTGTGGGCTACTGCATCCTGCCAGTACAATTTGTTCACCTAGGGCGAGCACGCCATAGCGGTGTATGAGTTCTATACCACTCAGTTGCCAGCGTTGCGCAGCTTGTGTACATATTTTTTTCAGCTGTTTTTCGGTCATTACTGGGTAGTGTTCAATTTCCAGTTCCTTTAACGATCCGTTTGGCAAGTCACGCACCCTGCCAATGAAAAGACACACAGCTCCCCCGTTCAATGCCGACAACCTATTGTGTGCATCTTGCACACAAAAATCTTCGGACTGTACGCTAATGCTAATATGGGGATTCGTCATCTAGAATGCACTTCGACAAGAATGATTAACAGCTATGCATGATACCTACCATCGGCAAATGCAGGTGCCAGCTTTTGGGTTAAGCGGTCAACAACGATTGCAGCAGGCAAGGGTGGTTTGCATTGGCGCAGGAGGCCTTGGCTGCTCTGCCATACCCCCGCTAATAGGCGCCGGTGTTGGTGCAATGCGTATTGTTGATGGCGATAGCGTGGCTCTGAGTAATTTACACCGCCAATTTTTATACAGACGCGAGGATGTTGGCCAATCTAAGGCTGTGCTTGCAGCTAAACGTATGCGTCAGCTAAATCCAGATGTCACTATTGAAGCCTGTCAGGAACACCTCACCCCGCACAATGCGCAGCGATTGATCCAAGGAGCAAGTTTGGTGGTGGATGCCACAGACAATCAATCAACCAGAGAAATTATTAACCACTGGTGTTATAGCCTTGGCGTGGTATTTGTTACAGCGGCAATAAGTCGTTTTGCTGGGCACATAGCATCTTTTGATGGCAAGCGAGCACCATGCCTGGCTTGTGCGACGCGCTTTGGCTCGCAGGGCGCTGACTGTGCCGTTGACGGTATTATTGGCTCGACAGCAAGTCTCTTTGGTGCACTTCTAGCAAACGAAGCAATAAAAATTCTCGCTTGTACGCAGCAAACGAGCAATAGCCTGTGGTTGTTTGATAGCCAAGTAAATAGTGGGTATTGCTTGCAAGTGCCTGCTAATCCAGACTGTGGTGTATGCGGTTCTACACGGGCCATGCCCAGGACACAACCTTTGGTTATTAAGGCCACAGATTGTGGCTCAGCTTTTAGGATGCTGGATATTCGCGAGGCAGATAAAGTATTACCAGCGTGCGAAGGGATTAGCGAAAGTACGCTGCTCGCTATGAATGCTACACAGGTGCATTCTAGGCAGCCAATGGTACTGGTCTGCTACAGAGGGATACGTAGTCTTGATTTAGTAACAAGATTGCGTGCTAAACACCCGCAACTAGAGGTGTTTAGCCTAGCGGGTGGCGCAGAAGCCTGGTCGAACTATAAAAAATAAGTGCAGCGATTGCCCGCTACAAAATACGCTGGATTGAAAAAACCTTGTATTTAGTTAGTAGAGCGACGTAAATCAGCATCGGCTTTGGCGGCGTTGATCCGCTGTTGCTCCATGCGTTCTTGCTTTGCTTTGGCTGCGGCTTTTGCTTGAGCCTGCTCATCATTACTAGCACAGCTAGCAACGATAGACAGACCAACAAGCATCAAGGTAAAAAAGACACTTCGTATCATTTAGTTCACCATAGTTTTAATGGCGGCAATAATTTCAGAGGTAGCTTTGACCCCGTCGCCGTATACCATTTTTGTGTTGTCTTGGAAAAACAAGCTGTTCTCAAGACCTGAAAATCCACGTCCCTTACCACGCTTAATCACCAACACATTAGTAGCAGCGGTTACCTCAAGGATTGGCATGCCATAAATTGGGCAGCTTTTATCTGTTTTGGCTTTCGGGTTCACTACATCATTAGCACCGATTACCAGTACAACGTCTGTGGAATGAAAATCTGGGTTTATTTCTTCAAGATCAAAAATTTTGTCGTAATCAATGCCAGCTTCAGCAAGCAGAACATTCATATGTCCTGGCATTCTTCCAGCAACTGGGTGAATGGCAAAACGTACGTTTACATTGTTAGCCAACAGTAGGTTGGTGAGTTCTGCAATTTTATGCTGGGCTTGCGCAACAGCCATACCATAGCCAGGCACGATAACTACATCATTGGCATAGGCCATGAGTGACGCAGCATCATTAAATGAAGCCTCTTTCATCTCGCCTTCTTCTTCTGTACTGCTTCCAGCAACAGCTGTTTTTGGAAAGAGAACATTCGAGATAGGGCGATTCATTGCTTTCGCCATAAGCTGGGTTAACAGGCTTCCAGCAGCACCAACAACCGTACCGGCGATAATCATTGCGGGGTTTTGCAATACGAAGCCTTCAAAAGCAACCGCAAGACCAGTGAGCGCGTTGTACAGCGAGATAACAACCGGCATGTCAGCGCCGCCGATAGGCAGCGTCATGAGAATGCCCAACAAGAACGAAGAAACAAAAAATATCAGGAGCAGCAAAGCGTTGCTTTGATCAAGTGCAAACATTACACCACTGCCAAGCGCAGTCAGCGCACAGAGCAATGTGATCAGCTTAAGGCTGCGAGGAGACTTGTTCATAATGCCTTGCAGCTTGGCAAAGGCGATGGTTGATCCAGAGAAAGAAACAGTACCGATTATTGCACCAAGTAGCGCAAGCACAAGTACCTGCATATCCAATGCGTGCGAAGTTGCGTGATAGAGCTCAATAGCAGCAATAGTGGCAGCAGCGCCGCCGCCCATGCCGTTGTACAGCGCAATCATTTGCGGCATATCGGTCATTTTTACTACCTTACCGCTATACCAGGCAATCAGGCCACCAAGCACAATTGCACCAACCATCCACATAAGGGTATTAGGGCTGGTTGCCATTAGGGTAGGGTGAATAAACGTAACCAGTGTTGCCAATAGCATTGCAATGCCAGCAACCACAATCCCCTTGCGTGCAGTTTTGGGTGAACTCATCTGCTTCAACCCATAAATAAAGGCAAAGGCAGCAACAAAATACAGTAGATGTACAATCACCTCATTAATCTGCATGGGACTATCTTCCTTGTTTTGAGCTAGTGAACATTTCAAGCATTCGCTCGGTAACAACGTAACCACCTACGGCGTTACCAGCAGCGAGAAAAACGCTTATACACCCGACAACAAGTGTCAGGGTGTTATCAGCACCGGCCATGGCGAACATTGAGCCAACCAGCACAATGCCGTGAATAAAATTAGAACCGGACATCAACGGAGTATGCAAAATCACAGGTACTTTACTGATTACTTCGTTACCAGCAAAAGCGGCAAGCAAAAAAATGTAGAGTGCTGTGAGACCGGTAAATTCCACGCTTAGATCAATCATCATAGTAATACGTTCCTCTGTTATGGCTTGATTAATCGGATGAAGTGATGGGCTTCATGATGGGGCGAATTTTCGAGTTTTTAGTGGCGTTTGTGCTTTCTTCTTTACTGCCAGTTTCTGTCTTTGGTTGCGACTTGGTAGCAGCTGAAACTTTTGGCGCTGCTGTTTTTGCTTTGGCTGGTACAGGTTTTTTTGCGGCTGTTTTTACCGGTGGTTTTTTTGTAGCCTTTACCGTATTGGGAGCGCTAGTCTTGTTTGCAGTAGCGCTGGGTTTGGAAGGCGTGCTTGCATCAGTGGTCGTCTTTTTTGCACTGGGTGTTTTTGAAACCGGCGCTTTTTTAGCAGGCGCTTTAGCAACGGGTGCTTTCGTTTCCGAGACTTTTGCAGTAGGTGTTTTAGCTGCCGATGCGGTAACAACTGGCGCTTTCGCAGCAGTTTTTTTCGCAGTTGGCGTTTTAGCTTTTGCAACAGGTGTTTTAGTAGCGGATTTTTTAGCAGGAGCCTTGGTGGTTTTTTTTGCAGCCGTTTTTTTAGCTGGAGCACTGCTGCTTGCTGCGCTGGTTTTTGCCGCCGGCTTTTTTGCTGCTGCCTTTTTAGCCGCTGGCTTTTTAGCCGCTGGCGTTTTAGCCGCTGGCGTTTTAGCCGTTTCCGCATCCTTTTTTGTTTTTGCCGGAGCATCTTTAGCAAGCGGTGGTAAACCCATTGCATTTCTTGATTGCTCGTGCACTATTTTGCCTTTGTGGACCAACAGACAACCCTCAACAACCTCATCGTCCGTATTGACGTGGACATCTGTATCGTTAAGCAGTAAACCAATAAGGCCAGCTAGGTTTTTGCCAAACATTTGTGATGCATGCAAGGGTATTTTGCTGGGAATATGTACCGGGCCATCAATTTGCACACCCTTGTGCATATAGGTTTTGCCAGGTTTGGTGAGTTCGCAATTACCACCTGATTCCGCAGCCATATCTATAACAAGGCTGCCTTCACTCATGCCCTCAACCATTGCTTTGCTGAGAATTTTTGGCGCTGCTCTGCCGGGGACGGCAGCAGTGGTAATAACAATGCTGGAACGAGCAACATGCTTGGCAAGTACTTCTTGTACCTGGTTTTGTTCTTCTTTAGTTAACGCACGTGCATAGCCACCTTTTCCGCTAGCATCAATACCTATATCAATTGGCTTGGCACCCAGAGAAGCAATTTGCTCAGCGGTTTCTGGCCGTACATCATAGGCTTCAACCATGGCACCCAAACGTTTCGCTGTGGCGATGGCTTGTAATCCAGCAACGCCAACACCCAGTATCAGCACTTTGGCAGGGCGGAGTGTTCCGGCGGCATAGGTAATCATTGGAAATAGGAACGGAGCTGTTGATGCAGCATGAACTACACACCAATAGCCGCTTACTGTGGCCTGAGAAGAAAGTGTGTCCATTGCCTGCGCACGCGTTATGCGGGGGATAAGCTCAAGTGCAAGTGTGTGTACTTTTTGTTTTGCAAGTGCTTTCACTACTGCTGGATTTTGTGAAGCGTAAATATGCGAAATCAGTATGCTTTCTGGTTGCATCATCGCCACTTCTTTCACAGTGGGCGGTTGCACATGCAGTATGAGTTTGGCAGCAAAAACCTTATTAGCATTTGTTATGCTGGCACCGGCTTCACGATAGGCTGCATCTGTAAAACCTGCAGCTACACCAGCCCCAGATTGGACAAGTACTTTTATCCCAGTAGTTGTCAGCTTGGCTGCATCATCGGGTGTACAGGCGACTCTTTTCTCTCCAGGGAAAGATTCTTTTGGTATACCTATAGAAAAAGACATCATGCAAGACTTGATTTTTTGGGTCGTGAATTGTAACCATTAGCAAGGTAAAAAGGATATTTTTCACTACACTACCTTGTGGTACGGCAACTGGTATTTACACAGTTTGTTGTTATAGTGGCGTTGCTGGATTGAGCGAGATGCAATTCAGGTTGATTGAGAAAGCAATCGCAGCGCAGCAGTAGTTCTGGATGTGTCTTGCTAGCACGTCCAAGGTACGGGTGATTGTATCTATAGAAAGGTAAGAGGTTACTTGTGAAAAATACATCGTTAATCACAATTAGTAGTATCAAGCGTACGGTGGTATTGCGCTTGGGCCCACACCTGCGTATTGGAATCGGCCTGTTCCTCGTTTTTTTAGTAGCAGTGATGGTTGGAAGTGCTGTACTCATCAGCCGTTTCAGTGAAAACATCTCCGACTTGACGCAGCGCCGGCACGAACTGAACAAAAAAATAGTCAATCTGAACTCTACTGTGCAGAGCTTGCAGCAAGAAATAAATAGCCAGCGTTTTGCTTTCGAAAAGCTCAATGAGCTAGAGGCATTGACCGAAACGCCGTTTGGCGTTGAAGAAGGCGCAGAAAACGGCAATGATAAAGTGGCGGCTAACCAGAAAGCGGCGGAAGGGAGCAAGGGTAACCGGCAAGAAGAACTTTTACAGCGCATTGAAGATCTCAAGGTGTCTCTTGTTGAGCGCAAATGGTTGTTGCAAACGGTTCCCAATGGGCATCCTTTCTTGACACAGCATAAGATTACAAGCAGTTACGGCTCCCGAATACACCCTCTTACGCGCAAACGGCAATTCCATTACGGTTTGGACTATTCAGCAAGATTGGGTGACCCAATCTTGGCTACAGCCGATGGCGTAGTAGAATTTTCAGGAAACAATCGTAATGGGTATGGCATTACTGTTGTTCTTGAGCATAGTTATGGTTTTCAAACCTTTTATGCACATCTTTCAAAAATACATGTCAAAAAAGGCGAATATGTCCAACGTGGACAGGTTATAGGG
The DNA here is from genome assembly GCA_035585475.1 of Armandia brevis. NCBI lineage: Eukaryota > Metazoa > Annelida > Polychaeta > Opheliidae > Armandia > Armandia brevis. Next base: position 12,208 of record JAXGGS010054660.1, on the reverse strand, counting down.
TCTGCTGGAAGCAGCGGGGTATCAACTGGCACGCATCTGCATTACGAACTTGAGTTCCTTGGCAGTAAAATTAGCCCTTTGCCTTTCGCAAGATGGAATGACAAAAATTATAATGATATTTTTTCCAAGGAGAAATCAATAAAATGGGCAGCACTCATGCATCAAATAAGAGCGCAAATTCATCTCAAAAATCAGCCGCAGTTGTTGCCAACGGCTGCATTCTCAAAGGAGAATTAAATTTAGAAGGCCCACTCCATATTAATGGTCGAATAGAAGGGAATATATTTTCTTCCAATGATGTGTTGATTGGTGCTAAAGGCTATGTGAAAGGTAATATACGTGCTAATCACATTATTGTGAATGGCCGTGTGGATGGGCATATTGAGGCAAAAAAAATAGAGGCATTGCCAAATAGTAATATTGCAGGCTCAATAACATGCACTTCGTGCGAGGTTACTGCTGGATGCAAAATTCAGGTGAAAATGCGTATGCCAGTTTCGCAGCCTATTTAGTATTGCAAGTAGTATATGTACCCTATGCATGTCTTTTTCCAATGTATTCTTCGTGAGACAGTTCGCTTTTGAATGTCTGCAATTTAACAACAACTTCAGAGTAAGTAGAGGCTATGTTTTCCAAAACCAATGTACATAAAAAATCGAGTGTTATTAGTAATAAGACCAAAATAAAAGGTGATATGACGTTTGAAAATACGCTTGTATTTGGAGGACACATCAAAGGCAATATCTATGGCGATCACGATGCTTCAGAGTTAGTGATTTCTAATACTGCTGAAATAGAAGGCGATATACGGGCGTCAAAAGTTTTGGTGTCTGGAAAAATTGTTGGAAATATACATTGCCAGAGTATAGAAATACAGGCTAAGGCAAATATAACAGGTGATGTGTATTATCACATCCTGCAAATGGAATCAAATGCAGCATGCAATGGTCAACTAATACGTAGTGATGACTTCCAGAAAAGTGTAACGCATGCGAATGAGCGTAAACAATTGAAAAACAACAATCACAAGTAAAAAATAACAGTATTTCCCAATGTATTATATATATAGGTGATGGTGTAATGCCATATTGTTTTAGCCTTGCTAGTACACGTAGCGTTACGGATAGAGTAATTCACGTGTCCACGTATCAGAAGCCATGGTATAGGCAATACGCTGGTGTAATCGTGCATCTTCACCGTGCCAAAATTCAAACCTGTGTGGAACCAATCTGTAACCACCCCAAAAGGCAGGATAGTCGGGTTCTTTATCTGCAAAGCGCTGCTCTATTTTGCTGAATCTAGCATCAAGCACATCTCTGTTTTCTAAGGATTGGCTCTGCTTGGAAGCCCAGGCACCAATACGGCTAACTCGTGGTCTGCTGGCAAAATAGTCTGCTGAAATTGCTGGATCAATTTTTTCTATGCTCCCCTCAATACGGATTTGCCGAAACAAACTATCCCAGTAAAACAGTAATGATGCTTTGGGGTTGGCATGCACATCCGTCGCCTTGCGGCTGGCGTAGTTTGTATAAAACACAAAACCCTGGTTATCGCGTTGCTTGAGTAGTACTACGCGAGCAGAGGGTTGCTCGCCATCGCTGGTAGCCAGCACCATGGCATTCGGGTTCCTGGTATCAATGCTCAGCGCCTCTGCATACCACTCATCAAAAGCGGCGAAAGGATTCGTTGACAGATCGCGCGAAATATCGAAATTCATATTTTTACTCACTGGGTAGCTGGGTTAAGGCTTCTGTAGCAGCTCTTTGTGACAACGCTAGTTCTAGAGCTTAGAAATCTGCGCAAGAATTTTGCTGGCTTGTTGTGCTTTGCTGGCATTGGCAAGGTTGTCTTCTTTATTAGCTCTTACGAGCCAAACTTCGGCGTTATCTTGTCCAAAAACTGCCCCACCGGCAACTAGGTTGGCAATCACCATATCGAGCTTTTTGCCATGCAATTTGTTTCTGGCAGCTTCTAGAAGTTGTTCGGTCTCAGCGCAAAAACCAACGACTATTTGCTCCGGTTTTTTTTCTGCCGCGAGCCTGGTAACAATATCGGGTGTTTTCTCAAGTGTTAACGACATGGTTTGCGAGTGTTTTTTAATTTTTTGTGCCTGCGTACTCGCAGGTGCATAGTCTGCTACTGCCGCACTAGCAATGCATACAGCAAAATCTCGATGCTGCTGAACAGCAGCCAGCATTTGCGATGCCGTTTGTACCCGCACTACTTCAACATTTTTTGGCTCTGGTTCTGCGCTTGGCCCACTGATAAGGGTTACTTTTGCACCTAGGTCAGCAGCTTTTTGTGCAATCGCATAGCCAAATTTACCCGAGCTGTGGTTGCCGACGTAGCGAACCGGATCTATTGGTTCGTGGGTTGGCCCAGCAGTGATGAGCAATTTTTTATTTGTCCACCAATTAGGTGGGGTGGTTGCTGTAAGCATTTCCACAATAGCTTCGGGTTCCATCATTCTGCCTGGCCCGATTTCACCGCATGCTTGCTCGCCTTCTTGTACAGGCAAAATGTGCCAGCCTATAGAAGCGAGATACTGCATATTTTTCTGTACCTGCGGGCTTAACCACATAGCCTGGTTCATAGCTGGTGCAATGTATTTTGTGCTGGTACTTGCAAGCGCAATTGTGGTGAGCAAGTCTTCAGCAAGACCAGTTGCCAGACGGGCAATAACCGATGCACTGGCAGGTGCAATAACCAGCATATCTGCTTGGCGTGCCAGTTGGATATGATCCATTCCATCGTGTTGATTGGGTGGAAACATAGCCTGCTGCACCCTGTTTCCACTAACAGCTTGGAGACTCAACGGCGAAACAAATTCGCTAGCATTGGGTGACATGCATACCTGTACTTGCCAACCTTGCTTGCGCATTAGGCGCACTAAATGGGGAGTTTTATAAGCGGCTATGCCACCGCCAATGCCAAGCAAAATATGCATTAAACAGTCTCCGTTTTTTGCCGCTTTTTCAGGTGCAGCAAAAGTTGTGACAGCGCTGCTGGCGTTACCCCTGGAATTCGCGATGCTACCCCAAGCGTGGGTGGTTTATAACGATCGAGTTTTTCTTGCACCTCATAGGATAAGCCTGCCACCTTGCTGTAATCCAAATTGTCAGACAGGGCAGTATGTTCGATAGCATCGAGGCGAGAAATTTCTTGTTGCTGACGTTGAATGTAACCCTGATATTTAATGTCTGTCTCAACCTGTTCGCTTACTTTAGCTTGCGCAGGTTCCAGATCAGCGCATTGCATAAGATCTGCATAGTCGATGCTGGGGTTGCGCAACAACTGCGCCAAGCGCTGCTTTTCTTTATACGCAAGTCCACACTGCGCGAGGTGCGCTACCGCTTTTGTGGTAACCGGTAAAGCAGTATCGGCAAGGCGTTGGTGTTCGCTGGTTATAGCATCGCGTTTATCGGCGTAGGCTTGCCACACATGTTCGGGTACCAAACCGTGGGCATGCGCTAGCTCTGTGAGTCTTCTATCTGCATTGTCTTCGCGTAACGAGAGTCTGTGCTCAGCTCGGCTGGTAAACATTCGGTAAGGCTCATTGGTTCCGCGGGTAATCAGGTCATCCACCAAAACACCAAGATAGGCTTGGGATCTGGTAAGCACCAAGGGTTCACGATTTTGCACTTGCAGTGCAGCATTGGCACCGGCCAGTAATCCCTGTGCAGCAGCTTCTTCATAGCCGGTGGTGCCGTTAATCTGTCCAGCTAGAAACAACCCGTTAAGCTGTTTGCAGGCAAGTGTTTGCTGCAATGAGCGTGGATCTACATAGTCATACTCAACCGCATAGCCTGGTCTGGTAATTCTGGCCTGTTCCAGTCCAGTCATAGATTGCACAATGGCCTGCTGCACATCAAATGGCAGGCTGGTGGATATACCGTTTGGATAGAGCTCTATGGCTTCTAACCCTTCGGGTTCGATGAATACCTGATGCGATTTTTTATCGCTGAAGCGATGGATTTTGTCTTCTATCGAAGGGCAGTAGCGAGGTCCTGTCGATTCAATAACACCGGTATAGAGCGGCGATCTATCCAGATTTTTACGGATTAAATCGTGGGTCGCTTCATTGGTATGCGCTATATAACACGCAACCTGTCGCGGATGCGATTCTGGTGAACCAAACAACGACATGCACGGGCGGGGTGTATCGCCGGGTTGTGCTTCAAGTTTACTGAAATCAACAGTGCGACTATCAATTCGCGGTGGTGTACCGGTCTTGAGACTTCCTATTGCCAGTGCTAGTTCGACCAACTGCTGCGCTAAGGCAACAGATGCTTTTTCACCTGCGCGTCCACCATCTTGGCTTACCAGTCCGGTATGCATTCTGCCGCGTAAAAATGTACCGGTGGTCAACACCACAGCTTGGGTGGTTATCTCAATGCCACAGCTAGTACGTATGGCTTGCAGCTTGTCTCCTTTGCAAATAATTTCGGCAGCTTCACCCTGAAACAACGACAAATTGGGTTGGTGTTGAATGCGTTTGAGCATGGCAGTGCGGTAGAGCTCTCTGTCTGCCTGCGCACGGGTAGCACGAACGGCTGGCCCTTTGCTGCTGTTAAGAATTCTGAAATGTATGCCAGCCTCATCGGTTGCAGAAGCCATCAGGCCACCCATTGCGTCCACTTCTCGCACCAGCTGACTTTTGCCTATTCCGCCGATTGACGGATTACACGACATAACCCCAATGGTGTGTAAATTATGGGTGAGTAAGAGTGTTGAAGCACCAAGTCTTGCCGCAGCCGCTGCTGCCTCACACCCGGCATGGCCGCCACCTACGACGACGACGTCAAAATGCATCATGACTGTTCGCGAGGGCTTTGGCGAATGCACTGCACAATATTGCGGTGCGGTTCATCTGGCTCACGGCCTAACACCAGTGTGCTGTATAAATAGGGATCTTCGCAGGCAATCAAAAGCTGGTAGTCTGCTTGTATCTCAGGCGAAAGGCTGGGGTAGACTGTACGAACGAAAGGCGCGAGCAGCAGGTCAAGTTCCAGCATTCCACGTCTGCTACGCCACACAGTTTTCTGATAAATATCTTTCATTATTTGATTGTACAACGACCATGTTTCAACACTCCACTGCTTTTGGTTGCTTACAAATAACTGGCACCCGAACTGCCGAGATGCTTCACGGTCAATTAACCGCCGATGTGCAAGCAATGCAGGCAGGAAACACCGTTTTTTTCTGTGCGTGTGACCCTAAAGGAAGAATGCTAGCCAATGGTGTTTTGGTATGCATTGCCGCAGATCATTTTCGTCTCATAACCCACACCGATTGCATTGCTATTTTGGTAGCACGCTTGCGTATGTTCGTACCTTTTTTCCAAACAGCTATGGAAGAGGTTACTGCCCCACGGCTTGCATTTTCACAAGCAGCCTATGTGCTTGATTGGCCAGTAGATAGTGAAGGGGTAATAGCATTGGACTGGCAGGCAGGAGAGTCTGCATCTAGCGATCAGTGGTTGGCTGCACTTTGGCGAAACGGGGTGGTGTGCATGCAAGCACAACACAGCGGTAAATGGTTGCCACATCAATGGGCATGGGATAGATTTTCGGTCAGTTTTAGCAAGGGCTGCTATACCGGGCAAGAAGTTATTGCCCGGGTACATTATCGCGGCACACCCAAGCAGCATTGGCAGCTGGGCAGGTGGCAAGGAAGCATGCCGCCAGAAACCACAGATTTACTCGATGCAGAAGGCGTAGTCTGCGGCGAAGTTGTTACGTCAATGCCATGCAAGGGTGGCTGGCTAATTGGTGCGAGTGTTAGTACAGCTGCACAGCAGATTCATCCAGCTATAGCTGCTGCAAGTGTTGAATGGTTACAACCGGAATGGCCACTATCATCACTTTGAGTTGCAAAGTTGTGGATGCCCGTGGACTGTTATGTCCCGAACCATTAATGCTGTTGCACGCTGCTATACATGGTCTGCAACCGGGACAAAGCGTGCAAATATATACAGATGACCCAGCATCGCCGCGTGATGTACGCAGATTTTGCACGCACTTACAACACCCGTTATTACTTGAGGTAACGTTAAAAAGCGAAACCATGTTTTGCATTCAAAAAAGGAAAACACCATGACCCCAATGATTTGGCAAGATCTATGTAGCCTGCGCATTCTTCGCTACTGGATTTATTCGTTGTTGTGGGCAGGGTTTTCATTTGCATCTATATTTGGGGTGGGGGCCTTACTGTTTTTTTACCATCTGTCTCCTGGCTTTGAAATTGCTTTCCTTACACCGGTTATAGATAGATTTTTGTCCGACATGGGCACGACGATAATCGGGTTTTTCATTGGCATGCTTGGGTCTTTGTTAGTAGGAATCTGGGTATTGGTAAGCTGGTTTTTCTTCAGCATTGTGGTGCTGTTTTTTCTTGGTTTTTATACAGGTAGCATTGTTGAACAAATTCGCAAACAGCACTATCCAGAAGTGCAGATGCCCAAGGGGATAAGTATCCTAGGAAGCCTGCTGCTCATGGGTGGCGCACTCTTTAAGTATGCCGTGTTAAGCGTATTGTTTTTCCTAGTGCTCAGCATCACCTTGGTGTTTGCTTGGTTATTGCCATTGGTATTATCGGTGTGTGGCATAGCCTTGTATCGATCGCTCTTAGTGATTGATTGTGCTGGCTATATTTATCCAAATGCCTACCACCCACAAGCGAGACAAGGCCACTGGTTTACTGCGTGTATTTGTTATTTCACCAGCCTGGTGCCGATACTCAATTTGTTTGCGCCCTTGTACGGTGTGGTTGCGGTATCGCACACCATGCTGCAAAACAGGATTATTGATGAGCAGTAGTCTTAGGCCCAAATAGTCGTTTAGTAAGCAACTGGTTCTGGATCAATGCTACGCCATAAATACCAGGTAGCCACCGTGCGCCAAGGCTGCCATCCCGCCATAATTTTCTGCATAGAATCACTGTGTATGGCTTGCCTGTCTGGAAGTGCGTAGCTTTGCACAATAGCCTTTTGCAGACCAATATCGGAAAGCGGTAAAACATCTGGAAGTTGCAGATGAAAAATGGCAAACATTTCCCAAGTCCACGGTCCAATACCTGGAACAGCCAAAAGCTGTTTTTGCATATCTTGGTGCGGAGCAAGCCAGATATTTGGCTGATCCATACACAATTGCGCAATGTTACGTAAATAGCGTAATTTGGATGTAGACAAACCACAGCCTAGCAAAGGTGCATCGCCGAATTGCATTAACAACGCAGGCTGTAGTTCACCGAGCAGTGTCTCTAACCGTTGGTGCACGCTACTAGCAGCCTGCACAGAAATTTGTTGGCCAACAATAGCGCGTACCAGGGTTTGAAATGCAGAGCCACGTAGCATCAGAGTTTCACCCTGATAGGCACCAATAATGTTTTGTAAAACTGGATCGGTATCGCCAAGTTGTGCACATGCGTGTTGCCAGTATTCGGGTGTACTCATAGCGTCATTATGCTGCAATACAAGTACATAAATACGCCTGCAGATGCAGGCATAGGGCATAAAGCAAAAGCAGTTGGTAGAGAGGCCGTTACAATAGTGTTATGGCTATTCGTACTATTCTCCATCACCCAGATCCACGGCTGCGCACCAAAGCAAAGCCAGTTAGGGTATTTGATGTCGCCTTACAACAATTGGTCGAAGACATGCTTGAAACCATGTACGAGGCTATAGGCATAGGCTTGGCAGCTACCCAGATTGATGTACACCAACAGGTGGTGGTTCTGGACACCAGCAAAACACGCGATACGCCTTTTGTATTTATAAACCCCAAAATTCAAGTGTTGGATAACAGCCAGCACGACAAATACAAAGAAGGGTGTTTGTCGGTGCCAGAAGTCTTCGAAGAGATAGACCGCCCGATAAATATTGAAGTGCAGTATCAAGATCTACAGGGCGAACACCACAGCCTACGGCCAGATGGCGTTACGGCAGTGTGTATTCAGCACGAATGTGACCATTTACAAGGGAAGTTGTTTATCGACTATCTCTCTATACTCAAGCGTTCGCGCATCACCAGTAAACTCAGCAGGCTCGCACGACTTAAGGCCACTACGTGATTAGGCCGGATATTTTTTTTGGTACCCCAACCTTCGCCGCCGTCTGCCTACAAGCACTTATTGATAGCGATTTAGCCCCTGAACTGGTAGTCACCATGCCAGACCGCCCAGCAGGGCGAAACCGCAAACCCACCCCAAGTGCAGTCAAACTGCTTGCGCAACAACAGGGCATAACCGTGCTTCAACCAGAGAACATGCGCGATGCCAGCCTGCTACAGGCTATGGCAAATACTAAACTGGCTGTTGTGGTCGCCTTTGGTGCGCTGATTCCCAAAGCCATGTTAGAAATGCCAACCTATGGGTGCATAAATGTTCATGCATCTCTGCTGCCGCGGTGGCGTGGTGCAGCACCAATAGCCCATGCAATTATTGCTGGCGATACTGAAACGGGTATCAGCATTATGCAAATGGACGAAGGCCTGGATACTGGCCCAGTTTTGCATATGGAATCCACACCTATTTCGAATACCACAGACGGACAACAACTACACGATGCTCTGGCTACCCTGGGTGGTGACACCCTTGTGCAAACTCTACAGGCCATGCCAGCATTAACAGCAGTTCCCCAGACAGAAGAAGGGGCTTGTTATGCGCACAAGCTGCATAAACCCGATGGCCAGATCGATTGGTCTTTGCCAGCAAATACTATTGCCCAGAAGGTTCGTGGCATGGTGCCTGCACCAATTTGTTGGGCTGCACTGGGTGATAATCAGTTACGCATATGGCAAGCAGAAGCAACTGAACATGCAGCTGGGGATGCCATTCCCGGTACGGTGGTGTCGTTTGACAACAAGGGTTTGCTTATTGCCTGCGGTACAGGTTGTCTCTGTATAAGCAAAATGCAGTTTCCAGGTAAACGTCCCCAACCAATTCGCGATATACTCAACGGTCGAGCTGGGGAATTTGCTCCCGGCACACGCTTGCACTAAAAAATCACAAAAAAGGTTACACGCTATGCACCTTATGCAGGCAGCCAGTCTGACTGTTGAACGTTTGCTTTCGGGCAGAGGTTCGCTCGCCAGCCTTATGGCAGAATTTGAAACACGTCTCCCGGCCTCACAGATGCCCAGATACAAAGAAATTTGTTTTGGCTCGTGTCGTTGGTTTTATCGCATTGACAGCATTATCGAACAGCTGACAGAGCGCCCCATTAAAAGCAGCGAAGTACGGGTACGCGCTATCCTGACCGTTGCTATTTATCAGCTACTGGAAATGCAAACGCCCGAACACGCTGTTGTGAACGAGGCGGTTGATATAACCAGAAAACTCAATAAGGCTTGGGCGCGCGGTTTGGTGAATGCCGTACTGCGTGAATGCATTAGGCAAAAACGCACTCTACGAAATGACAAAGAGAACGATGGTTTTCGTCATGCACACAGCGCATGGTTGCTCGAACGTATTCGCACTACCTACCCAGATCATTGGGAACAAATTGTTAAAGCAAATAATCACCGTCCTCCCTTAACGCTACGGGTGAATTTACGGCGGATTAACCGTGAAGATTATTTGCAAATGCTCTCTAAAGAAATGATCAGCGCCTACCCATCGCAGGATGTGCCAAGCGCTGTGTATTTGGGGCAAAGTTTGCCGGTAGCACGTATCCCCGGTTTTAAAGAAGGACTGGTTTCGGTACAAGACGCTGGCGCGCAGCTCGCAGCCTATTTGCTTAATCCCGACAAAGGCCAACGCTGTTTAGATGCGTGTGCCGCACCAGGTGGAAAGGCAGGGCATTTATTAGAACTGCAATCTGGTTTGCATTTAACCGCGCTTGAACTGCGCGAACACAAGCTCAAACTTATCACCAGCAACATGGCCAGATTGCGTTTGTTTGTGCACCCCTTGCAGGGTGATGCAACCACACTAGATTGGTGGGATGGTAGACAGTATCAATCCATATTGCTGGATGTGCCCTGCTCTGGATCTGGGGTTATTCGTCGGCATCCAGATATCAAATTGCTGCTCAGTCAAGAGCAGGTAGCAGAGAACATTGATATTCAAAAAACTATTCTGGCGCAATTGTGGAAAACACTGCAATCTGAAGGCAAGCTGTTGTACTGCACATGTTCGATTTTCCCCGAGGAAAACGAAGAAGTTATTGAGCAATTCACCATTGAACACGGTGATGTGCAGGTAGAAAAAATTCAACTTCCGCCCGGTATTAACCACATCACAACGTCCAACGGCGTGCAGCTTTTGCCAACCGCCAATGGGAACGATGGGTTCTATTTTTCGCTATTACAAAAAACATGAACAAGTGGGTTGCAGCTGCGCTTATGGCTGCAGTTGGGTTTGGCCTGGGGTTTTATAGCTGGCACGCCAGTAATCGGGTTGATTACACCCAACCAAACATGCAGATTATCCAGGCCGATGCGTTTGCAATGTCTGATCTATCTGGGCAGGTTGTGTACCTCGATTTTTGGGCTTCGTGGTGTGTTCCCTGCCGTGAATCTTTTCCTTGGATGCGGCAAATGGTAGAGCGCTATGCTGAGCAGGGTTTCAAGGTAGTGGCGATTAATCTAGACCAAGAGGAAGCAGATATGGACAGTTTCCTCGCATCCTTTCCAGTCAATTTCACTATAGTGCGTGACCCGACATTTTCGCTTTTTACCCAGTACCAAGTAAAGGGTCTACCAACGTCTGTATTGTTTGATGCAACCGGCAAGCAACTAGAGGTACACCAAGGATTTAGTGCTGAATATGCCGCAGAGGCAGAACAGAAAATCGTTGGATTGTTAATGAATTCTTCTTCTAAATAGAATCACGCTATTATCTAGCTTGTTAGTTAATTGGCTTTAGCTAACTAGTAGCTAATATTTTTTTGAATGTCATAAGTGACTATTCAAGGGTGGTTTTCAGATTTTTAATTAATGGCGCTAAGTTGTTGGGCCTTAATTTGAATGATTATGATAGGCTAATTTTTAAAATAGTGCAGCCCTATGATAATTACGAAAAAATGTATTTTTATAGCTTTAAATGGTGGCTTGGAATAAAGTTGATCAATATCGTTAGTCAATACTTTTTTCTCTACTATAGAGCTGCTTTAAGTCAGGTTCCCTCGTACAAGTGGGTGGCCGCATAGGTTGCTCTCTATAGCATTTTACATAAGCTTCCTTGCTTAGCAACAGCTTATCTGTTGCCATTCATTTGTAGTTTTATTAGACTTATTAAGCACTTACCTCCTGTTCGCCCTATTTTTTGACACCCTTTATTAGTTAGCAAAGTTGCAGGTTGCAAATAATGATTTTGTATTTCTTGCTATGCGCCAATCCGTTTAGACAAGTAATTAGTGGTCATAAAACATTCGTCTAGTTCTCGATAGCGTGGAACTCTAACAGCTCCGAAAGGAGTGATTCGAAAAAGTTCATAGTTATTGTTTTTGAAGAAATACCAGAAATCTTGAAAAAAGGTTCGTGTGTCAATATTGCACCCGCCGAATTCAAATTGGATGATATCAATATTATTAAGCGCTTCCCCAAAACCATTTAATGCATCCAATTCATGGCCTTCAATATCAATTTTACATATGTTTATATGTTGGCTTTTAAGAATATTTTTCCAATAATCTTCAAATCGTATTTTTTGAACATTCTCAGTATGTTCAAATTCGATGCCGAAATGGTCTAGTCGTCTCTTGGTGAGAGATGCCAGTCCAGAGCCATCATTATTACTAAATAACGTAGCATCCCCAACGCTATTAGATATAGCTAATTGCTCTATTGTTATATTATCATTGTTAACAAATTGGTCATTAAGTATATCAACATTGGACTTTGCAGGTTCGAATACTGTGATTTTAGCATTCGGATGGTGGCGTATAATCTCCGCAGTATACTTGCCTTTGTTTCCCCCGATATCTATGCATAATTTAATGTCTTTATTCTTCAGTAAAGATGCAGCCGAAGAAAACTCTTGAGCTATTGTGCCAGCACCCCAGCCTTTACCTTGGGAATATGCCGAGACTCTCTCTACGAAAAAAAACAATCTATTAAGGATTTTTTTAAACATTTTTTCCCCTTTGTTGGTTTAGGGCCTCTTAAATGCCACAGTAGTAAATTCAATATTCCACATCAAATCTTCTATCAGTTAAGATGTAAGCTATATTCTATAGGTTTATTTAATATTTGTGGCCATTGCTCAG